>JAVGWX010000018.1:12651062-12696062 GCA_036924085.1 Ariolimax columbianus | reverse complement strand
GGATCTCTCTGTAACATTTTGACTCGAAGGATTCGATTCTTTGTCCAGAAGCTTTAGTAATCTTCCATGATTCACAGCCATAAGCTGCCACAGGAAAAACACAGGCTCTCAAGACTTTTACTTTTATCATTTTGTTGGTGCTCTGCCATAATTTCTTCAGCCTGTTCAGTCTCTGCATTGCCATGGCTAGTCTTCTTTTTACGTTTGTCTAGTCTTACGTTACGAGGCTATAATAAAGGATGTCTGATGTTTTATGAGTATTATAAAAGCGGGACGAGAGTTTTACAAGGTTTGGGAAACACTGCTTTAAACCAACAATTCGCAAAATAATCTCTCAATTGGACGCTATCGCTATCATTGTTCGCTGCTCATATTTGATTATATTTTGAATACATAATGTCGACCGGAAAAAAATCACGTGACTGTCGTTAGCAGTCACTTGACTGCTATAGATTAACCGCTGGTACGCTAGGTGGAAAAAAGAATCAAGGATATTAGCGAGTCTTGTATAATATACGACACCGGGATTCTACAACGGGATATGCTGTAATTAGCTTCCTGCCTCGCCTGCCAAATAGTGGGAAGAATATTCCTTTTTTTATAATATTATTTTTTTCAGTTTCTCATATTTAAGCTCCTCAAAGAGATTCTAATAATTTCATTTGTTCATTTCATAATGCTCTTGCGCCACCCACCTATACCCTCTCACATACGCCCACAGTATAGTTACTTCTTCGTGGATCGCTCTCAAATAGCCATACAAACGTTTCGAATAAAGTCGGCGTTCTGTCTTGGACAGTTATATTTTTATATTTGATCAATTTATAATGTATTGTTGGCAAACGTATGATAATTGTGATTCAGTCTTCCTTGACGTGGTTGGTGTTGCTGTTGTTGGTGTTGTTGCTGTTGTTGTTGTTCCTGCTGTTGTTGTTGTTGTTGTTGTTGGTGTTGTTGTTGTTGTTGTTGTTGTTGTTGGTGTTGTTGTTGTTGTTGTTGTTGTTGTTGCTGTTGTTGTTGTTGTTGGTGGTGGTGTTGTTGGTGGTGTTGTTCTTGCTGTTGTTGTTTTTGTTGCTGCTGTTGTTGTTGTTGCTGATGTTGTTGTTGTTGCTGTTGTTGTTGTTGGTGCTTTTGTTGTTGTTGTTGCTGCAGTTGTTGTTGTTGTTGTTGCTGTTGTTGTTGTTGTTTAATGCCCACAATGAGTAAGTTTACTCTTTTTTTGCGCGTTGAAAAAGTCGTTAAGTATCGGATAGTAGTAGCTTTTCTCACATCCCGAGCGTGCTGATGAAGGTGGACCGCGGTCCTACAGGCGATTGTGCTATGCTTGTCTTCATCTGCATGACGCTCACTGCTACGGGGATCACGTCGATCTTCATCTCGTCAGCCTGACTGCCTTTAAAGCAGTCTGTTTCCAGGGAACTCTACATGGACGAGTGGCAGTGGTCCTGGTCAGTATGTTGTGCCTGACCCTGACCCGACGTCCTGGTCAGTATATTGTGCCTGACCCTGACATGACGTCCTGGTCAGTACGTTGTGACCGGCCGGACTAGTGTCTCAGTTCCCCTCCTTGACGTAGCAAGCTTAGAGAATGTCGACGAGTACATTTATCCTCGGCGCCGTCTCAATACCCAGAACAATCTGGAACCTGAACAAGACGTCGCCGCGTGGACTTAACAGCCTTCTCGTTCTTTAACATGGTCCTCGACGGTAGCGAAGACCTACACGCCCCACTCTTCAATTCCACTGTTCTTTCTGTGATGTGATATGGTGCAGATACATGGACACGAACAAAATCACTGGATTACAAATTGAGAGTGGACCATGTCTCGCTTGAGAGACGCTGGATCGGAATCACTCTCCGTATCCAACGAATGCAACATCTCCACAATTCCGACATTCGACGATTGTCCTAAGTGAATGATACGGTAATCTCTACTGACAAGGTAACACATTGACGGGCAGGCTACATGTTGCGACGAAACGATGTGCAATGTGGCACTGCGACAGTAATCTGGTATCCCCGAGGTAAGAAGAGACCGCAGGGAAGACCTCCAATGCGTTGATCAGACTCACTTGTTGTACACAATAGTATACGAGACGCCTTCGGTGTAGTGTTTACTATCCACTGCATTTCAGTTGCCCAGGACAGGGTCCACTTGATACGAAGTTGGGATCCGCAGTTATGCCAAGGAACGGTTCATCTGGATCAAGAAGATCAAGATAATTTATTATTACATTATAATCTCACATATGGTATTATTCTGAGTTAGTTGTTTGGCTTAGCTTGGCTTGGCTTCGTTCGTTCTCAATCTCCCGCTATCAAACCCTGAAAAGGCTTAAGTTGCAGAATGTAGTCCAGAGAATGGAATGCGTTGTGTCGTAGTTTACAGATTGACTGCGATATTTGCACCTTCCGATCCAACACATCCGACTTCAGCAAGCTATTTTTGAGTACCGGGTTAGCATTCCCTCTTCGATCCCTTCTTCTTAGCCAGTCTGCCCTGCTGCAGCCTGTTATGAAGGATCACCGCGTGGAGGTGTAGAAGGGTCTTTGCAGCTCTGGTTCGCTGGCCCTGACGCTAGCAGTCAGCTATGGGTCACTGACCACTTCAGCTCATGCGCTGCTCAACATCTTGATCCCAGTTAGTTGTTTGAATTATTATTTATTTACTTATTTAGTTGTTCCTCTATTTCACGATTGTTTAGAGAAGTGTTCGTTAACCTGTGTGCTACCGTCCAATAGTGGGCTATGTTAGCTTTCAGGTGGAATATAGCATAATAAAGGGATACTGTATTAAAACACAACCTGAGAATATTGTGTCATACCAGAAAACCAACAAAAGGGAACATTTTGAGAACCCGTGTTTATTTTTATGAGGCTGCATACAGCTGTAAAAAAAAAAAAAGGATATTTACCTAAAACCTCAAGGAAGAGAATCGAGTTATTCGAGTCAAAATGTTGTATAAAGATTATCCGAATAATGTGGTCCGAAAAAAGAAAGAATTCACATTCGACAAAAGTTGAGCATTGAGGAGAACTGGTTCATAAATTCAAAAGCACAACTGTTTTAGAAACAGAGGCAGAGTTAGACCAAGACGGTGATGGCACTAAGATGTCAAGGAATGCTTAAGCATGATTCTGAAGCAAGTTGCAGATTCCAGAAGAGATGGATTGTCTATCATAAAGTCTGTCACGGGATCGACGTTCTGTAAGAGACATGATGATTAGAAACATGCAAAATACAGACTAAGGGAGACGACCACGGTGTTTTCTTCAATTTAGATTTTAGAGGGTGGTAAGGACAATTTAAGGCCATGAGGCGCCAGGCATAAAAAAGGTTGAAGAGCTCTGGTTAAAATCGTCTTCGGAGAGAATGTCAAAATGATGCATCCATCCTGTCTCCACGCCGGGTACTAGTCTAGTCCTTGGTTGGTCAAGGACAGTCCTATATTGTCCTTTCAGCGGTCTTTTGGTCTGCCTAAAGATCTGGTTGCTTGTCTTGTGGTTTCTAATGATCGCAGTGGTAGTTGGTCTTCTCTCCTCTGCATACACAACTATACACCAATGTTGTTGGTCTTACTATAATAATAATATTCGTTTAGGCGTCAAAGACCCGTTACGTCGATCGACCACTACCATGTCCAACTGCTGAGGCTGTGTTCATGAGTAGGGTGTCGACCGAAATCCTTACAGACTCCCCAGGTGGAGCCGTGTACTCCACAGCCTTGGGATGAGAGCCGCGAGGAGTGTGTTAGATTAATGTTTATGTCAGGCTTTCCGTGTCTGTCCGTGTCAAACTCCCTGTATTTCCATGTTCCGCCGTCAAGGCTTCTGATTGTGTCCACATTTTGGTCAGCGTGACACTTGCTGTGCTGAGAATACGAGGTTGGGAGAGGTATCGTGTAACCTCCGGTGAAGGGAGGGGCGGGCAGAGGAAGTCGGCTTTCGTCCGAGCAGAAACGTCCTGAGTAGAGATAATCTGGACTGAATTCTGATGTGCAGTTAAGCGGAATGTTGAACTCCCTCATGGACTGGTTTCCCACGGCTTGAGCCAGGCATGAAATGCAGCTAAATGCAGCTCACCAAACAGGATAATTGATCGAAATCACACCCAACACAGAATAAAGGCCTTGACACCACCTGGTAAAGGATTTATACTCCGAAATATACTCCGAACAGGAACCGCTAACCATTGTAAAACTCGACACAAACACCGGAGCAAGTACAAAATTCAGACACTATGGTCATCTTATTTTGTACTTTGGTCCTATCTCACTCTACGTACACAACCCCACCAATGTTGCTGGTCCTATCTCACTCTACGTACACAACCCCACCAATGTTGCTGGTCCTATCTCACTCTACGTACACAACCCCACCAATGTTGCTGGTCCTATCTCACTCTACGTACACAACCCCACCAATGTTGCTGGTCCTATCTCACTCTACGTACACAACCCCACCAATGTTGCTGGTCCTATCTCACTCTACGTACACAACCCCACCAATGTTGCTGGTCTTATCTCACTCTACGTACACAACCCCACCAATGTTGCTGGGCTTATCTCACTCTACGTACACAACCCCACCAATGTTGCTGGTCCTATCTCACTCTACGTACACAACCCCACCAATGTTGCTGGTCCTATCTCACTCTACGTACACAACCCCACCAATGTTGCTGGTCCTATCTCACTCTACGTACACAACCCCACCAATGTTGCTGGTCCTATCTCACTCTACGTACACAACCCCACCAATGTTGCTGGTCCTATCTCACTCTACGTACACAACCCCACCAATGTTGCTGGTCCTATCTCACTCTACGTACACAACCCCACCAATGTTGCTGGTCCTATCTCACTCTACGTACACAACCCCACCAATGTTGCTGGTCCTATCTCACTCTACGTACACAACCCCACCAATGTTGCTGGTCCTATCTCACTCTACGTACACAACCCCACCAATGTTGCTAGTCTTATCTCACTCTACGTACACAACCCCACCAATGTTGCTGGGCTTATCTCACTCTACGTACACAACCCCACCAATGTTGCTGGGCTTATCTCACTCTACGTACACAACCCCACCAATGTTGCTGGTCCTATCTCACTCTAGGGAGAAAAAAAAGGGGGGGGGGTGGTTGCTGGGTTTCAATATAGTGTAATGTCAGATTCCAGATTTTGCGCCTACTTATAACATGAACCACCTTTCTAGTGTTTGGAGTGTAAAAAAAACACATGTATGTATGGTAGATGCCGCGCTGAGATGAAAACAGAGACGAAACTCACGTTACTACCGAAAAGTATTCACCAGACACAAAAACCTACAAAACTATAAGCTAACATATTATATCGACAGGGATGAATACGTAAAATAGAGACATGAACGCTACAATGGTTCATAAAAGGTAATTAGCTTGATAGCGCATCCTTACACTGTCATCTGTTAGCTCATATTTGTTTTGTTTTTTTTGTTTTTTTATTTAATGCCCCTGATGAAGATCTTTAGGTCGTATTGTAGATTTCGTTTCTGTTTCCGTGCCAGTGCGGAGTCTGATCAATCCTTTACATTATATTTTACACTTAATTTTAATCTTCAATACCGCCACAGCCTCGCCTTATTTTTAAGTTTCGAAGCTAGCTTGTATGGTAACCACGCGTGACTTATTTTCATACGCCAAGACGGATTTACAGGTGGAGTGGGGTGGAGTTGTTGTTTAAGCAAAACCTGCTAACGACTAATACATTTTTTAGTTTGCTTTTGTCCTCTGTTTTTTTTTTTTTTTTTTTTTTTTTTTTTTGCGTTCGCCTTATTTCTCTAATCCCCAAGGCGGTATGCGTTGCACTGCGTTTTTATTTTGCGCCTGTCGGCCCAGTGCATCCGACTTCAGCATGCATTTTATGTAAGGGTCTACTTCCTCCTGCATTTTCTAAGGGTTTGCTTCCCCGAGGTAACGGCCGGTGCTGTGATGGGGGTCGAACTCAGCACCTTCTGGTTGTGAGCGTGTCACTTAACCACTAGCCCACGCCGTCCCCTTTGTCCTCTGTGATAACGTTCCGTTTGACATCAATGACAGGGACAGTACTGCAAGGTTAAATATGTCCTGCGATATCAGTACTGATACAATTGACAAAAGGGGTATTTCTTTCTGCAACTGAGTGATTCAAGTCACGCACTCGTTTTTCACAAATACATATCACCATATCATTGTTTCGTATTTTAAAATCATCATCGTGTAGCAAGTCCTTTACTGAATGTCGCTCTCACAACAGCCGACCTGTAAGACTCTCGATCTCTAGCCAGAACGAGGCTCTCACAACAGCCAATCTGTAAGACTCTCGATCTCTAGCCAGAACGAGGCTCTCACAACAGCCAATCTGTAAGACTCTCGATCTCTAGCCAGAACGAGGCTCTCACAACAGCCAATCTGTAAGACTCTCGATCTCTAGCCAGAACGAGGCTCTCACAACAGCCAATCTGTAAGACTCTCGATCTCTAGCCAGAACGAGGCTCTCACAACAGCCAATCTGTAAGACTCTCGATCTCTAGCCAGAACGAGGCTCTCACAACAGCCAATCTGTAAGACTCGATCTCTAGCCAGAACGAGGCTCTCACAACAGCCAATCTGTAAGACTCTCGATCTCTAGCCAGAACGAGGCTCTCACAACAACCAATCTGTAAGACTCGATCTCTAACCAGAACGAGGCTCTCACAACAGCCAATCTGTAAGACTCGATCTCTAGCCAGAACGAGGCTCTCACAACAGCCGACCTGTAAGACTCTCGATTTCTAGCCAGAACGAGGCTCTCACAACAGCCGACCTGTAAGACTCTCGATCTCTAGCCAGAACGAGGCTCTCACAACAGCCAATCTGTAAGACTCTCGATCTCTAGCCAGAACGAGGCTCTCACAACAGCCAATCTGTAAGACTCGATCTCTAGCCAGAACGTCGCTCTCACAACAGCCGACTTGTAAGACTCTCGATCTCTAGCCAGAACTACCGCATCGTCGTTGTCATCTTCAGGACCTCCGTGATGTCTCGTGTTCAACTTCTCTTCCGGCTGCCTCTGCCTCGCTTTCCAGGCACCATACACTCCAGCATTGTTCTCTCCGGGACACTATGACGTTTGATCTGGCCAAAATAGTTTAGCTTTCTCTACAAGATATTTCCAGCGTTTATCTCCATACCATAGTCAAGAGCTTTTTCATTGAGCCTTCTGACCCATTCCTGGAGTTCTGCTTCTGAACCCGCCAACCCGTCGATGTCATCTGCAAAACGCCCCCCCCCCCCCCCCCCCAATCTTGACAGTACCAACATGACCTCCAAGTGCCTCACTCATAATTCCCTCAAGGAATATATTGAAAAGAGTTGGAGAGAGTGTACAACCAGGTCTCACACTGGTTGATGTGCGAAACCAGTCCCCTCGCCTCCCATTCACAAGAACTGCGCTGGACGCCTTGTCATACAGGTGTTCAAGGACCTTTATAATATTTCCGTTGACTGTATACATCCTCATGGTTGCCTATAGCGCTGTATACCATACCCTATCAAACGCATTTTCTTAAAATCAACAAACACATGATACCGTTTTTGCTGCTGTTCTAGATATTTCTCGCTTAGCAGCCTTAAATTAAATATCTGTTCTGTGCTTCTTCCCTGTCTGAACCATGCTTGCTCCTCAGCAATGATGTTCTCTACTTGGGGCTTCAATCGGTCCAGGATTAATCTAAGCATGGCCTTTCAATGGTGGCTGATGAGGCTTACTGTTCTGTAATTTTTTTCTCGATGAAACAGCTCTTGACTATGGTATGGAGATAAACGCTGGAAAGACTAAATTAATTACCAGCAACGCCAAGGGTGTCTACAGTAAGATAAGGCTAATGGCCAGGAACTAGAAGTGGTTGATCGTTTTAAATATTTGGGTTCGATTGTCAGTGATGAAGAACCAAAATGTGAGGTGTTGGCCAGAATACCACAGACAATAGCAGCACTTGCACGGCTTAACAAAATCTGGCAAGATAAACGATTTGCACTATGCACTAAAATCAGATTAATGGGTACATTGGGCCCGTCAATATTCCTCTATGCTTGTGAGACATGGACACAGATGACCTTCAGCAAAGGATACAGACCTTGAAAAGGAGATGTTTCCGAAAACTTTTAAACGTCACGTACAAAGATCGAGTTACAAGTGAGGAAATACGAGAACGAATTACAACAGCAATAGGGTATGTTGAAGACCTCTAGGCAACTGTCAAAAGAATGAAACTCTTTTGGTACGGTCATATATCGAGATCAAATGGTCTTGTAAATACGATCCTGCACGGAAAGGTGCACAGTAGACGACGAAGAGGCCATCCCAAAAAGACGTGGGAAGACAACATAAAAGAATGGATCAATCTCCGACCAGAAGAGGCACAGACAGCAGCCGCTGACAGAGAAGGGTGGCGTGGGGTTGTGAGGATGTCTTCATGTATGCCCCAACGACCTCACTGGTTACGGGAACTGACCTGACCTGACAAGATATAATTTACCAACCAATTTTGCTCGACATCAGTTCTTTTAGGATATTAGCCTTTTTCCTGTCCGTTGTCCATGAGAATTTGGTCACCCTCTTGTAGCATTGTAGTTCTAAAGATTCTTTTCTTTTCTTAAGTGTTTGTGTGGTGGTCCACGTTTCACATTCGTACGTTGCCACCGGGAAGATGCAAGTTCGCAGGATTTTTATGTTGGTCATCTTATTAGAGTTCTGCCATAAGTTTCTCATTTTATTTAACCTCTGCGTTGCCATAGCTTTTAACCTTCTGTCATCTCTCATGCAATCTTCATTGTTGATTATAACATTTTATCCATAGAATATCAATAATTCTGTTAGATATTGTCAAGTCTGTTCACAAGTTTTGTTCTCCCCTTTAATGTATATCGTCTGAAAATGTGTTCAAACAAGCCATTTCACTACATACATAAGTTATTTATGTAACTCTGGGTAAATAGCGTTTACCAGGAAGTTCAGTTGACAGATATTTATAAATAGGAGGCCAAATACAGGAATAAAGGACACTGTCTGTTTACATGTGTGAACTATTTATAGTTAAATGTCGTGGTGTCGCTTTGCTAACGTCTACACTGTATGGGGTTTGGATCATGTTCTGAACTTGTTCTGCCGCTAGCGTTTCAACAAGAAGAAGTATGAGCCGATGAATTGATTTGCAGCGGTAAGTAAGTTATAATTGAACTGCATTAAAATGGTTAATATAAATTATGATAACATTAAATTATTTAATGACAATTATAATTGTATTTATAATGTTTAACTACATTTTATAATTGCATTAAATGTTTAATAGACAAGATCATTGCATTAAAAGTGGTAAGCAGTTGTCAAAATATATTTGTTTTATTAAATTATGTATTACACATTTAGGTAAATAATTATTTTTTTTAAGTGGTAACAAATTTCTACATTTTACCTACGAGATTTGGTAAATTTTGACCAAAAATTGTAATATGAGATTATGAGTTTTACAATTTGTAGAAAGAGGGAAGCAGAAAGATGATTAAATGTTATAAGTAAATCGATTTATTTATTTAAACAATAAACTGCGTCGGTAGTATTGTACAAATATCAAGGTTAAGGCAAATAAAATATTTAATGAAAGTCTTCTAATCTGTGTTGTACTTGTTCTATTAACGTATCTACCACCCACAGAAACACACCTGGACCCACATAGGTAGAAAATTTAACATTAATGTAACAACGTAAACATTTTAACACAGTTATTGTTGTTGTTTGCGAATGCCCACAATGAGTAGGTTTACTCTTTAGTGCGCCCTAAAAAGGACGGTAAGTGGCTAGTTGCAGTAGCTTTGCTCACATCCCGAGCGTGCTGATGAAGGTGGACCGGAGTCCTCCAAGCGATTGTGCTATGCTTGGCTTCATCTATGTGTCACTCACTACCACGGGATCACATCGATCCCTCACATTGTTAGCCAGGCTGCCATGAAAACAACCCGTTTCTATGGAGGGATACTTGGAAGCCGAGGTGAGGGTCTTGGCCAGTATGTTTTGCCTGACCCTGACTAACATGCCTGATCAGTATATTTTGCCTGACCCGACGTTAATTTCCCTTCCCTTTTAACATGGTAAACGTTTAAGATACAGAACTTGTTTGAAACATTCTAGAATTCACTTTTATTATTTACTAACTGATGTGATGAGTTGTTTTGTTTTTTTTTCTCTAAATTTGTTTTACCCCTTACGACAGCAACGTTATGGGTTACTTATATATATATATATATATATATATATATATATATATATATATATATATATATATATATATATATATATATATATCATCATCATCATCATGTAGCAATTCATTTATAGAACGTCGCTCCCATCACAGTCTGTCCGAAAGAAACTCGTTCCCTTGCCAAAACTCCAGCCTCCGCCAATGTCGTACCTAGGCATTCCTGGATATGTTGGTGCCATCGTCTTCTTTTACTGTTCTCTCAAGACCGTTGATGTGACCAAAGTATTTACATTTTCCTTGCCAGAATGGAATTGCTCAACTCTTGCCGAATGTCTACATTTGTCTTTTTCTCTGTCCAGGGTATTCTGAGGATCTTTCTGTAACATTTTGACTCGAAGGATTCGATTCTTTGTCTAGAAGTTTTGTTAATCGTCCATGATTCACAGCCATAAGTTGCCATATTAAAAACACGAGTTCTCAAGACTTTTACTGTTGTTATTTTGTTGGTGCTTTGCCATAATTTCTTCAGGTTGTTCAGTCTCTGCATTGCCATGGCTAGTCTTCTTCTGATTTCTTATGAGCAGTCGTCTTTTTTGTCAATTCTGGAGCCCAGATATTAAAAATGCGTGACCTGATCTATTTCTTCACCACCCACTGTAAATTTATGTTGACATTGTGTTTTGTCGGTGGTCATTATCTTTTTTTAAATTTATGTTTATAATTAGGTTTTGATCTTTACTGTGTCCATCTACGGCTGAAATTAGCTGCTCTAGCCCTTCTGCACTTCTTGATAGTATCACTGTATCGTCTGCGTATTGTAACTAGAATCTCGTACCCGCCAATCGTAAATGTATCAAAACTTTCAATGTTCTCATCTTCCCTAACATTTCTCATAATACATTCCGCATATATGTTGTGCAGATGAGGTGAAAGGATACATCCATGTCGGATTCGCTTTTGTACTGCGAACCAATCTGATGTTTGCCCAGATACTCGGACAGCGTCTCGTTGATCTTGGTATAATGTTTCAATGAGATGTATAATGTACACAGGAAACCCCATTTCCTTCATGATGTTTCACATATTTTAATGTTTTATCGTATCGAAGGCCTTGTTGTAACCAATGAAACATGTGTACAGGTCTACATTACACTCTCTAATTTTTTCGTAGATATTTCTCATACTGAATATGTGGTCCCTGATCCCTCTGTCTTTCCTAAAACCTGCTTTTCTCTAGGACCCGCGAGAGTATCTTGCTTGCATGGCTGATTAGCGCGATAGTTCGGTAGTTTGTGCACAGCTTTAGATTGCCTTTTGGGGGGAAGGGAATATACATTGATTTTGTCCATGCTTCTGGTCACACTGCACTGTGCCATATTTGTTTACTCAGCTTGTGATAAATTCGAGCACTAGCCTCCCCTCCTGCTTGTATTAGCTCTGCGTGGATATCATCACATCCTGGGGACTTTCCATTTTTGAGGCTTTTTATTGCTGAGCGTACTTCCGCCAATGTTGGTTCATGTTCTTTCTCATCCTTTGGTAGGATTGTAACTGAGCGCTCTGTGCTATCTTTATACACGATTCTGCAGTACTCTGTCCATCTATTCATTATTTCTTTGGTTTCTGTTCATGTGTTATCCTCTATTTCATTGATGACGTTAGGAACCGGGCGGAATTCCCTTGTTAGTTTTCTTATTGCCTTAAAGGTATCTCTCTCCCTGCCTTGTTGCTGTAGATTTTCTATGTTCTTACAATTGTCCACTGCATATGTTTTTTATCTTTCCTTTTTTCTCTTCTAACTTTTCTTGCGCAGTTTTTATGTGCTGTGTTTGTCCCATGACTTCCCATTTGTTTTAATTGTTTCCTTTCTTGGATGAGTTTCGTGTTTCATCTGATATATAGCTCTGTTTCTTGTGCAACATCCTGGGAATTATTTCGTTCGCTGTCGCGTGTGATGTCAACTCCTCAGATATATATATATATATATATATTATTATATAAATATATATATATATGTATAAATATATATTATTATATAAATATATATATATATATGTATAAATATATATATATATATATATATATATATATAATTTTGTATTTGTTGGTGGTAATGCTGGTATTCTGATGTTGAATATTGCTACACACTTGTTTTTCTTCGCTTGATTACTCAACGATAATCTTAGCATCTTCATTTTATCATAAGTAAAATATGAAGTTTTCGCTTTCCCATACTCATATTGTAATTCGTCCACTCCATTCTTGACGCATTGGCATTCAGACGCTGTAACGACCATCAACAACAACAAAATTGTCGACGCCCATAACAAGAACAGCAACACAATGTAAGGACGATTACGTCAACAAAAAATAACATACTTTTTCTTATCTTGTTTTTTACCTTTAAAATACCTAAACAAATCTATACTTGATAATCTGCGTACGTGGAAAATCCGCTTCTATTAATAAACTGGCTGTGGTTACATAAGTGTACAGAAACAAACTTTTTTCTTTTATTAATTTGTCTATTGCAAGCCAGTCGTGCGGAACATCTGGACTTCCCGTAATATATATATATATATATATATATATATATATATATATATATATATATATATATATATATATATATATATATATATATAACGGATTATTACGGCTTCTTTCAGAAAGATTGATCGATCAAGGACGGTCACTATTTATTTGCTTTATTAGACTACGGGAAAGCAATTTATATATTATCGATTCCGGATAAATATTAGAGGAACGGTGTTACTCGATCCCCAATAAAGTTTTGCCGATACCAGTGTAAGGTGTCACTGTTTGGCTGTATTTTAGTTCCCATATTATGCCATGCTGAATGTCTTGGCAATTGCGAAAGATCCCAACGTTCTGTCCCCCCTGCTGTTTAACTAATATTTACATGTTTATTTTTTTTGGTTGTATGGTCTCTGTCATCACGTCAATATAATACTAGAATACTAATTTACATGTATTTATTTGTTAATGTATTTCGCATGCGCACGCACTTTCAATTCCATTGTCATTTCAGCTATGGTTTATACATTTGAAGTGTTGGACGCGCGTAAACAGATGCCGAGAAGCTCAAAGACAATCAGAGAGAAATGGAACGTGTACTATTAATTTCGATAAGGGATAAATCCGAAATGAAGAAATTCGACATCAAACTTCGTTTGACTGCTAGCTGACTGCTAGGGTCAGGGCCAGCGAACCAGAGCTACAAAGAACCTTCTACACCTCCAAGCGGAGTTCCTAGATAGCAGGATGCAGCAGGGCGGAATGGCTAAGGAGAAGGGATCGAAGAGGGAATGTTAACCTGGTACTTAAAAAATTCTTGCTGAAGTCGGATATGTTGGACCGAAAGGTGCAAATATCGCAGTCAAGCTGTAAACTACGACACAACGCATTCAGTTCTCTGAACTACATTCTGCTACTTAAGCCCTTTCATGGTTTGGTAGTGGGAGATTGAGAACGAAGCCAAGCCAAGCCAAATCCTCTTTATGGAGTGATATCACGGGGTAAAATAAGAACTTATTCACTGCGATTCCTCAAACTGTAAATTACACAAAAGACCCCAACAATATGAATAAACGCAGTAATAATAGTGGGTTGGGAGGGGGGGGGGGGTTTCTAACATAGCCTATAACTAAACACGTGTTAGATCGGAATCCACGAGGAAAGGGAAGAGCATGGAGGTCAATTAAAAACAACTGACGTAGAACAGTGAATGACAAAGCTGAAGCAGATGAAGTGTTTCTTTATTGTTGCTCGAAGATACTCGAGCTGATGTGTGTCAACACTTCACGACGTCACCCGAACCCCCACCCACCCCATCACTGCGACTACCTCGCAGTTCTCTCTGTTTTCATGCAGCCTGGTTAATGAAGTGGGGGATCGACGTGATTATCGGCAGTAGTGAGCGACCCGCAGATGAAGTCTAGCACAACTGCACGGAAGATCCATGTACGCCTACAACACGTTCGGGATGCGAGTAAAACTACTGGAACCCGCCATTTAACGCCCTTTTCAGAACGGACAAAAGAGTAGATTAACTCATTGTGGGCATTAAACATCAATCCATCATGCGATTTACTTGAGAAGGTGGTCCTCCTCGCTGTATTGCAATAGGGGGTTCATCAGCAAGCTCATCCTTGTGGGGGTTACAGTTTTGATCCCCACCTACTTGGATACCCTGCTGTGTCATAGCCTATTTTCTCGAGCACGAACACTAACCTCAGGTGGATTCTTGATCAGTTCTTTCCCCTGACTGGCTACTCTTCGTTCATATGAAGTGTCATAGACGAAACACATAATAACTGATTTAAAGGGGAAGTGGTAGAGAGCGACCGTTGCAGCCAATTGGTCCATTCAGAACCAGAAGAAATGAGTGGGATCAAGACGCTGAGCAGGTCATCAGCTGCAGCCATCAGCGACCCAAAGCTGACTGCTAGCGTGTTCCAGAGATCTGCCAAGACCCTTCTACATCTCCACGCAGTGATCCTGGATAACAGGCTGTAACAGAAAGACTGGCTAAGGAGAAGGGATCGAAGAGGGAAGGCTAACCCGGTATCCAAAAATGCCTGCTGAAGTCGGATCGGACCGAAAGGTGCAAATTTAGCAGTCAAGCGGTAAACTACAACGCAATGCATTCCGTCATGTGGACAATATCCTGTTAATTGCAAAGTCTTTTTCAGGGCTTGGTATCGGGAGTTTGAAAACGAAGAAGAAAAAAAAAGAATAAATGAGTCAAAAATGTATCGATATAACTTATTGTATCACTTGTCGATGGTGGACACTACCTATTGACATTGCTTTCCTTTTTTGTATTTTTCAGGTTGTGCTTGGCTTTCATTCAACCTTCAGAATGACTTCATTAGTCTCAAATACATTCCGTTCTCCAAAGTCTGGCATCGCAGCTCAAGATCTGATCGTAGAGAGTTTCGTGGTCAAGAATGGAATGCTTCGTAAAAGGGGTCAAAGATTCAATATAGGAAAATGGCCGACCAGGTTTGCGGTGTTAACAGACGACATGATGTATGTGTATGGAAACGAAGCTTCTAAAACGCCAAAGTCGAAATTTTCCTTACTTGGATACAACCGGGTTATCAGATGCGACGTCAGCGGACAGGACTGGTGTTTCTCTATTATGCCTGCGTCCGGCGTGGATTCTGTTAAAATGAAAACGTTCGCGTGCTTCAGTGATGCTGATCGTAAGTTGTGGATGGAGGCAATAAGAACTCAAATCTATACAGCAAATAAAATCCCCAAACCTGTTTTGACCGTTTTAGATAAAATCAAATTAATGAGAATCGGTGATATCGAAGAAGAAGATGACTATGTCGATATAGAGCACGTGGTCTATGAAACTTGCGAAAGAGCAGTCGAGGTTAAGGAGTCAGACAACGATAGCCCTGATGAAGATTCAGACAGTTCCTCTGACTCAGAGAAGAATGTACGCGTGTGCCAGAAAACCAAAAGGTCAGTTTCATTACCTTATAATTATACGTTCACGTGTGACTTCAAAAGCTCAACAAAAGTGTTCCGAAGTCGGAAAAACAGTGAATACAAAATCGAGACAAAGTCATCAGAATTTGAAATCCGTAACGACCTCGCAAATGAAATGATTGCGTCTCAACAAAAGAGAAGAAGAAAGCCTTCAGACCCACAGCCAGAAATTCCCTCAAATTGTTTTAGACCATCTTGGGAAGACACTCCACGACCGAATTCCGACCCAGTCCAAAGCGTACCTCCTCGATATAGCGAAGTCTACCACGAAACAGAAGAACTTGACTGTGAGACGGACGAGCGAGGGGGTAAGACGGAAGATCGAGGTGGTGAGACGCAAGAACGAGAGTGTGATAGGGAAGAAGGAGGTGGTGAATCCGACTATGTTAATTTGTTAAGTATTAATAGAGGTCATTACAAGATGCCTAACCCGTCTTTTAACCCGTCTCTGGAGTCAATGTGTGTGGTCACTGACATGTGTTGCGATCGATTACAACTCAACGCCTTGTTAAAGGCAAAGAACGAATTCGGTACATACCTAATACGGAAGTCCCGCACTGACAGTCAGAATGTCATTGCCTTTCTCAAGATGGATGGTCAGGTCAAGGAATTAAAGATACGCGGAAGCCCTGGTAATCTATCGCTTGATGATGTACAATATTTTACGTGCACAGAAGAACTTCTCAAACACTACACGTATGTGGAACCTCTGCCGAACTCAAGTGATTTCCTAAGGATAGGGTTTCACAAAGTAACGGGAGAAACGTAACAGTTCAAACAACAAAGACAAACAACAAACTATTTATCTGCAAAAACGGTGAACGTGTGTCCAATCTGCTGTACATGTTATGTTATAATTCGGTGGCCAAAAGAAGTGTTTCAAAGACTCCCTAAAAATATCTCTGACACGCTTCAGCATCGATGCGAACGCATGAGAGTGCCTCGCACAAGATCGCAGGGCATGGCGTAGGACCACCATCAGAGGCACCTTGATTGCTGAGGAACGCCGGGCATCCGAAGCACAGAAAAAACGCAATTTTGCGAAAAGAAGCAACTGACACTCACATGTCCAATTCTGACACTAAATTCCACGTATGTGGAAGAATTTTCCATGTCCAGAATTGGACTATACAGCCACCTCCAAACTCACTAGTGACGTGCAACACAAGATGTCTGACTGCTATTGTTATCATCGCTTGCGATGTGCGGCTATTACACACATTTTATATTAAATCAACATTGACTAGTGTTCCTCCTCAACACTGCGAAGGCGGTTATGTTATTATGTTAAGCTGATGTTATTATTAGGTTATTTTCATGTTTTATTTTGTTATGCATCAAGACGGCACTGCACATATTCCTTTTCAGCATGTGGCGAATGGTTTGAATATTCCTGCTCTGTTTTTTTTCATCCGTCCTGCCCTCCTGAGACAACGTTTATTATCAAGATCATGCAGTCTGGGATTGCCGATTCGTCAATTACAGCGTTACTATCGAAAATGTGGACGTTGGTTGGCTTCAAATAGCAGGACATAACCCCGGTTACCATTCTTAACAGAGGTGGTATTCCTAGCATCAATATTATTCTGATGCAATCACAGATCCGCTGGACAGCGACGTGATACCACCTGCATGATATTCTTGAAGCCCTCACCACGATGCTGTCAACCTACATCACAGTAGCGTGGTGTTTCCACTTTCCTTCACAATTTTAAAGTTCCCATTTGAAGCTCACTCGTGTATTATTCTGCATTCAATTCTGAACAGTTTGTTGTGTGATATTTGATATTTATATTAAACGTTATTGGGGATAAATATACTACGAGTATGTGATATTGCACTGCAGTACTGGGAACAAAAAAAGAGAGGAAGGCCCAGTTTGCGCTAGACAGATAATGTTCAGAAATGGACGGGGGGAAATCTTGTAAAAGAGGTGGCAACGAGGGGGAAGGGAAACATGCAATTCATAAATGGATAGAAACACTTATAGGAAAGGACTCGGTGACCGCACCAGGAAGATAAACAGAACTGTCCCTGACGAAGATCCTGTTGTAACAATAGGTGTCGTTCTGGGTTTATTTTTTAGTGTGCATATATTTTTGTTTTTTTAATCGATTATTGCCCTTCACGCTGCTTCAACTTTGATATATTTGTTTCTATATGCAATTCAGATTACAGTCAAATGCTGCCGAAGACGGATGTTTCCGACTGAAAGATGCAAATATCGCAGTCAAGCTGTAAACTAGCGACACAAGGCAATCCGTTCTCCGGACTGCGTCCAGCTAATTGCAAAGCCCTGTACAGGGCTTGGTAGCGGGAGATTGAGAACGAAGGCAGAAGGAGAAGACGACATTCATATGTTAAGTCCTAGTGACCTTATAGGTCGCGGGAGAGAAGAAGGGTTCAAATGTGATGTCCTAGTGACCTTATAGGTCACGGAGAGAAGAAGGGTTCAAATGTGATGTCCTAGTGACCTTATAGGTCACGGAGAGAAGAAGGGTTCAAATGTGATGTCCTAGTGACCTTATAGGTCACGGAGAGAAGAAGGGTTCAAATGTGATGTCCTAGTGACCTTATAGGTCGCGGGAGAGAAGAAGGGTTCAAATGTGATGTCCTAGTGACCTTATAGGTCGCGGGAGAGAAGAAGGGTTCAAATGTGATGTCCTAGTGACCTTATAGGTCACGGAGAGAAGAAGGGTTCAAATGTGATGTCCTAGTGACCTTATAGGTCACGGAGAGAAGAAGGGTTCAAATGTGATGTCCTAGTGACCTTATAGGTCGCGGGAGAGAAGAAGGGTTCAAATGTGATGTCCTAGTGACCTTATAGGTCACGGAGAGAAGAAGGGTTCAAATGTGATGTCCTAGTGACCTTATAGGTCACGGAGAGAAGAAGGGTTCAAATGTGATGTCCTAGTGACCTTATAGGTCACGGAGAGAAGAAGGGTTCAAATGTGATGTCCTAGTGACCTTATAGGTCACGGGAGAGAAGAAGGGTTCAAATGTGATGTCCTAGTGACCTTATAGGTCACGGGAGAGAAGAAGGGTTCAAATGTGATGTCCTAGTGACCTTATAGGTCACGGGAGAGAAGAAGGGTTCAAATGTGATGTCCTAGTGACCTTATAGGTCACGGGAGAGAAGAAGGGTTCAAATGTGATGTCCTAGTGACCTTATAGGTCACGGGAGAGAAGAAGGGTTCAAATATGATGTCCTAGTGACCTTATAGGTCGCGGGAGAGAAGAAGGGTTCAAATGTGATGTCCTAGTGACCTTATAGGTCGCGGGAGAGAAGAAGGGTTCAAATGTGATGTCCTAGTGACCTTATAGGTCGCGGGAGAGAAGAAGGGTTCAAATGTGATGTCCTAGTGACCTTATAGGTCACGGAGAGAAGAAGGGTTCAAATGTGATGTCCTAGTGACCTTATAGGTCACGGAGAGACGAAGGGTTCAAATGTGATGTCCTAGTGACCTTATAGGTCACGGAGAGAAGAAGGGTTCAAATGTGATGTCCTAGTGACCTTATAGGTCGCGGGAGAGAAGAAGGGTTCAAATATGATGTCCTAGTGACCTTATAGGTCGCGGGAGAGAAGAAGGGTTCAAATGTGATGTCCTAGTGACCTTATAGGTCGCGGGAGAGAAGAAGGGTTCAAATATGATGTCCTAGCGACCTTATAGGTCACGGGAGAGAAGAGGGTTACACAGATTAAAAGGAGGATAATCTAAAAGAAGGAGGACTAGAGCATTAAAGGAAGAAGAAATCACTCTAGGGCTGAATACTCTCCACCACTTACAATTGCAAACCTGTTCATTCACATCTCATCATTCACACACCCTTCATATCTCATTACCCTAATCTCATCACTCACACACCATCACTCACAGACCATCACTCACACACCATCATACAAAAATTGATTGAAATATATTCGGCCTGTCTGAGATGTGGCTAACTAATCTAACCACTCCTGTCTATAGTTGTTTCTTAGGATCTGCCTGCAGGTCTGTAGTAGGATGCTAGGTAGTGGCTGTGGTAGCGTTGTCCCGCTTCTGGCCAGCTCATCAGCCTTCTCATTTCCTGAGACTCCGACATGGCCGGGTATCCACTGGAGCACTAATTCCGCTCCATAAGAGGTGCAAAATTGGTCAATTAATTTGTAAATGTTATTAACATCCGGAGACGTTCTGTTTTCTAAGACTTTATGCGCAGACTTTGTCTGAGAAAACAATGATCTCCTCAGGTTGTATAGCAAGTAGCATGTAATTTACAGAACGTCGCGTCTTACAATCGCCACATATTTGGCTGTTATAAGTTTCTTGGCAAGTGTGCTGTACGGTAGGATTGCTGTTGCTTTCCGTACATGAATGAGCAATCGTCTGTGAAAAAAAAATAGTGTCTGCCAAACTGAACACAAGTGGGAACCGAACCCGGTGCGTTGAGATTGTGATAACCAAGCGAGTTTCACCGCTAGGTCATGCAGCTTTCTCAGATTGTAAAGTGCCACTTTCAAAATCTGAGATTGTCCGGCACAAAGCTTTTTCTATTGCTAATATTTATGCTTTGAAGTTGGAACAGGTCTCTTCACAAGGGCCGTAGATGCAGGGGTGGTCTTCTTGGTGCAGATTGTTATTTAATTACAGCGCCATATACGGCGTTGGTAGTAGCCCAGAGGTGATCCATCTGTATACTTGGATGTTTTGTGAATATGAGTATAGTTTTCAAAGCGATTGTTTTCAGCAAAGATGGTAGAGTGTACTTGACTGCAGAGGGGTCTGTCAGTAATGTGGTTAATAGTTTATGACTGCCATAAGCCTTCTCCCCTCTAGTAGGTAGTGTTTCTTCTTCTCCTTCTTCTTCTTCTTCTTCGTACGCTGTCAGACGTCAACTTTAATTTGTTCGAAGAAAGCAGCTGTCATCCTGAGGCTGTCGACACTGCCATAGAGCTTGTCTAGTGTTGCCACTGGTGATGGCCACATGTGCTTTCTCTGGTCCTCGTATGTTGGGCAATTTTGCAGCAGATGTTCAGCGGTCATTTTCCCTGTGCCGCAAGTACATTCGTCAGTGCCACCTATCTTCAATTTATTGAATAGATGGTACCTCAGTCTGTTGTGGCCTGTGCGGAGTCTGAAGACCACGACCTGCTCTCTTCTGTTCAGCTGGTAATAGGCATCATTTTTTGTGTAGCCAGTATGTTCTGTTTCCCATTTGGCCATGTATCTGGCGGTAGGTGGTGTTTAATTATTGTGTCTTGCGCATTTTTTAGGAAAGATTCCATTTTTATTCTTTTTTGTTGGTGCCAATGTTCTACCATTTTCCAATTCTCACGCTATTAAATATACAAATTACAATAGTTCAAGACAATATGACGGCCCAATAGCATTATAAAAAAGTGTACAAGGCGACATATCGGCTCTACGGAGTGAATCAGTTTAGGCAATTAATCAAGCTAACTGTTGAAAGGATGTACGACCCAGCTGATAGTATATGAATCAAGCTAACTGTTGAAAGGATGTACGACCCAGCTGATAGTATGTGAATCAAGCTAACTGTTGAAAGGATGTACGACCCAGCTGATAGTATGTGAATCAAGCTAACTGTTGAAAGGATGTACGACCCAGCTGATAGTATGTGAATCAAGCTAACTGTTGAAAGGATGTACGACCCAGCTGATAGTATGTGAATCAAGCTAACTGTTGAAAGGATGTACGACCCAGCTGATAGTATGTGAATCAAGCTAACTGTTGAAAGGATGTACGACCCAGCTGATAGTATGTGAATCAAGCTAACTGTTGAAAGGATGTACGACCCAGCTGATAGTATGTGAATCAAGTTCTGGAAAGTAAACAGACAACCGCTTTTTTAGTTTGGTAAAAATACCTTGTAACTGACTCCTTGATGTCACATCGGCCATGGTTAGGTGGTTGTTAAGAGCAGCATAGATGGCGGCACTTTTTTTTTTTTTTTTTTGCTTAAATGTTTGCCTCACTAGTTTCTACTGGCGGAGGCGCGCCATTTTCCACCCCAGACCGTAGTCAATTGGGCGATATCAGGACGCATAAACCAGTGCTTGGATGCATGTGTGCATCTGTATGTACCTATGCTAGGTTTGTGCGCCCTCAGAAGCTAGCCCAACCAAAGTGCAATGGAAGGGCTTTACCACGAGGGCGCGTGTGAAAGTTGTGCAAGGGTGTGACTGTAGGACAGAGTCAAATGAAACAGAGTGAGGTGAGAAGAGAGAGAAGGGGAAGAGTGGCCCCCTGGGTGAGTCCTCTTTGTGGCGGCACTTGCTTTGGTCCAAATGCTGAAATCGTTCCTTTAATTAAAATTATATTTATGTTTTAACTTTGCGTATCGTTTTTCAATTAATTTAAAGAAAGATTTATGATTCTGTTCCGAGGGCCAACGCTCAATTCAGAAAATGTTCACGTAAAAGTAACTTTGCTCATGTATGGAAGTCACTTTTCATATGTATGGAAACCACTTTACTTATGTATGGAAGTTACTTCACTTATGCATGGAAGTCACTTTACATATGTATGAAAGTAATTTCCCTTATATATGAAAGTCAGTTTACTTATGTGTGAATATCACTTATGTATTAAAGTCACTTCACTTATGTATGAAAGTCACTTCACTTATGTATGAAAGTCACTTCACCCATGAAATAGAAGATGCCTACCAGGCACAGAAACACACAGTAGCTGTTTGGGTGGATCTGGAAAAGGCATTTGACAAAGTCTGGAAAGACGGACTTAGAGTCAAGCTAAGAAGAAGTGATGTTTGTGGGAAAATGTACAAGTGGATCAACCACTACCTCAAACAAAGAACGGCCAGAGTCCAAGTACAAGGGCAGATGAGCAAAAAGGTGACACTCGAGCAGGGAGTACCCCAAGGGGGAGTACTGTCACCCACACTCTTCCTGGTGTATATAAACGACATTACAGAGAATATACCAAGGAGAGTCCATAGCTCAATGTTTGCAGACGATCTGGTTATGTGGACCTCTGAAAAGAATCTCACCATAGCAAGAAATCGGATGCAGCAGGCCCTAACATCGCTGGAAGAGTGGGCGAACTCATGGCTGGTCAAAATAAACGAGGAGAAAACCACATGCACAATATTCTCGCTTTCAATAAAACCCCAAAATACCAAATTAAGTCTAAATGCAGCCAAACGACAACCCAACCTATCTGGGAGTCACATTTGATCGGCGCATGACATGGAAAAGTCAGATCGAGAGAAACCGAATGAGAGCCAGAGAAAGAATGGCAATCATGAGGAAACTTGCTGGCACAAGCTGGGGAGCAGACGCAGGCATACTAAAGAAACTGTACACTGGAAGAGTGAGACCAGTTCTCGAGTATGGCATTGCGGCATGGACAACAGCAGCAAAGGCGAACTTCGATAAAGTTAGCAAACTTCAAAACCAAGCCATGAGAGTTATAACAGGAGGCATGAAGTCAACGCCAATTGTAGAACTTGAAAAGATTACAAAACTGCAATCCATGACCGATAGAAGAGACTGCAGAGCCCAGCTGCAGTCAGAGAAACTCCGAAGACAGACTGACCATCCAATGCACCAGAGACTAAACAATTTGGGAAATGGGAAACTAAAGCGGAGAAACTTTGCAGAAATAGCCAAAGCAAAGATGCACGAAGATCCCATAAACACACTAACAACACCAAAACCCATCACTACTGTACGAAAACCTACCTGGAGGCAGGATATATTTCCAGAGGTGGTAGAAAATATACCAGGTATTGGAAACAAAAACTGCCAGACTGAAAAAGAAAGGAGAGATACTACCCTAAGCTTCATATCGAAAAGCTACCCAAGCATGGACTGGACCCATGCATACACCAACGGTTCTGTAACAAACACTACACAGAACGGAGGGGCAGGAGCATTCCTGAACCTACCAAATGGCAGACAAATAACACTGTCATTCGCTACTGGTAAGTACACAAGCAATTTCAGAGCGGAGGCAGAGGCACTGAGGGCGGCAGTGGAAGAAATGGTGACACACAATGAAAATGAAAGCCATATAGTCCTGCTTACAGATGCTCTCGCCGTAGTCACAGCGCTAAAAAGCCAGAAAAACACTGAGCTTAATGACTTAAGAGCAGCACTCTGCAAACTGTGCCAGCAGTCCGCACCAAAAAGGGTAGTGGTACAGTGGGTCCCGTCACACTGCAACATCCAAGGCAACGAGGAGGCAGACAGACTGGCAAAAGAAGGTGCAAGACTACCACAAACAGATACTAGTATGACGTACGAAGAGTCAAAACGGCTTATCAAAGCCAGATACATGACCAAATGGGAAACCGAACATACTGGTTACACCAAAAACGATGCCTATTACCAGTTGAACCGAAGAGAGCAGGTCGTTGTCTTCAGACTTCGCACTGGCCACAATAGACTGAGGTACCACCTATTCAACAAATTGAAGATAGGTGGTACCGACGAATGCCCGTGCGGTACTGGTAAAATGACCGCTGAACATCTGCTGCAGAACTGCCCGACATACGAGGATCAGAGAGAGCAGATGTGGCCATCACCAGTGGAACTGCAAGACAAGCTCTATGGCAGTGGCGACAGCCTCAGGATGACCGCCGCTTTTTTCGAAAAAATAATGGTTACTGTCTGACTGCGTACGAAGAAGAAGAAGAAGAAGACTTCACCCATGTATAAAAGTCACTTCACATATGTATGAAAACCACTTCACCTATATAAAAAAAACACTTCACTTATACATAAAAGTCACTTCACTTATTTATGACAACCACTTCACTTATGTATGAGAGCCCCTTCAGGTATGCATTAGAGCCATTTCATGTATGTATAAAAGAAGGATACCTGAATATTCAGGCTCCCCATCCTCACATAAATCATGATTTAGCCCCGTATTTAGTGCAGTCTCTCTACCAGCATTCACAATCTTGATTACATCATTCATTACAGCCCCCAGATCATATTCCAACTTTTTCACAAACATTGCCTGGCGATGGATCATACAATTTTATATTATTTGACAAAAGCTGACTAGTGCTTCATCAACTGACATATCAATTCAACACATGTGCAAACCAAAGCTGACTAGTGCTTTATCAACTGACATATCAATTCAGCACATGTGCAAACCAAAGCTGACTAGTGCTTTATCAACTGACATATCAATTCAACACATGTGCAAACCAAAGCTGACTAGTACTTCATCAACTGACATATCAATTCAACACATGTGCAAACCAAAGCTGACTAGTGCTTTATCAACTGACACATCAATTCAGCACATGTGCAAACCAAAGCTGACTAGTGCTTTATCAACTGACATATCAATTCAGCACATGTGCAAACCAAAGCTGACTAGTACTTCATCAACTGACATATCAATTCAACACATGTGCAAACCAAAGCTGACTAGTGCTTTATCAACTGACACATCAATTCAACACATGTGCAAACCAAAGCTGACTAGTGCTTTATCAACTGACACATCAACTCAACACATGTGCAAAACCTCGCTGAGGCACGTTTTCACTATCGGAGATACTTCTTCTTCTTCATTGATCCTCAGATCAAGGTCCCGGTTTTTCTTACAAAAATCACCGTTGTTTGTAAGGCTGTTTTATCTCCATACAGCGTTTTTCTCATATCTGTCTCGCGAGGCCAATATTGTTCTCTCTTTTCCTGCATGAGAATGCAATTTTGTAGGATGTGTTCCACGGTCCCCATTTGGACACCTGTCATCTGTCCCAATCCTCATTTTGTTGTGAAGATGACCCTTGAGTCTGTTATGCCCAGTTCTCATTCTGAAGAAGATGACTTGCTCTTCTCTAGTTAAGTTAAAGTATCTGTATTCTTTTCGGAAGTCGAGATGTTGATCAGCCCATTTTCCCCTGAAGTTGGCTTTAATTATGGTCTTGACCTCATTATATGTTATGCTCAGGTCTGTTTGTGGGGATGCTCCTCCACATGTTGATAGTTTGTCTGCAGCTACATTGCCTTCTATATTGCAGTTGGATGGGATCTACTGTATGGCCAAACTTGTATTCTGCTGAGAGCTGTGTCAGGGAAAACATATGAGATCTTCATCAGTCAAGAATACTTTGTTTTCTTGGTGGATATCTTTATCTTGGATTACAAGCTCAGCTGTGGCCTGCATTGCCTCTATTTCTGTAAGGAAGTTATTGGAGTATGTTCCCATTGTTAATACTCAAGTTTTTTTCTTCTCCCTTCCGTAGTCTGTATCGACATATGATAATGAAGGACCCAGCATTCTAATATCAGAGATGGTAAATGTCATAAAAACTATGAGAAAAGGGAAAAAAAACAAGGCCGGACTCCAAAAACATAGAAATGATAGAGACACTAGAGGAATTTGGTTTAGAAATACTTACTGATCTATGTAATGACATAAACAATACTAGATGCATACCAACAGACCCTGAAAACATCTACGTTTATAACACTCCAGAAAAAAACCCTCATGCAACAGAATGTTCAAATTGTAGAATAATAAGTCAAATGAGCCACACAATTAAAATACTATTCAAGATCACACAAGAGAGAATAAGAGGTAAAATAGAGAGGGAAGTTTCAGAAGAACAATTTGGTTTTCAAAAGTTTAAACGAACAAGGGAAGCAATTTTCTGTTTGCAAACTTTGACAGAAAAATATAAAGCAATGCATAATGACATTTGCTTTATAGACTACCAGAAGGCTTTTGACAGTCAAACATGAAAAATTAATTCAATGTCTCCAAGAAATAGGTCTAGATGGTAAAGGCATAAGACTGTTCTGTAATCTGTACTGGGAACAAACTGCTACAGTAAAATCAGGAAAGCTATGCTCTCCAAGTATAGATGTAAAAAGAGATGTGGATTATCCCCTTGTCTTTTTAATATCTTCACAGATAAAATGTTCAAACAGATAGAGGCGATGCCAGGGCTTGTCATTGGAGTAATGGCAATGAACAATCTAAGATATGCAGATGATATAATTTTGATGGCAAAAAGTGAGCAGGAATTACAGGAGCTTGTGACAACAATATACACAATAAGTCAAGAGTTCGGATTAGACATAAACATAAAGAAAACAAAGACTTGATAATTGGGGAAAGTGACAAGAAACCATGTATGCAGATAAAAATAAAAGATCAACTACTTGAACAGGTACAAAGTTTCTCCTATCTAGGTCACATAATAACAGAAGAAGGCAGCTGCGAAAAAGGAAAAAAAATCAGAATGAGAATAGGTATGGCAAAGATGGTATTTGACAACATGCGACACATACTGACATCCAAACAGGTAAATCAGAATTTGAATTGAGAATTGTCAGGTGTTATGTATAACCGTCACTACTTTATGGCGCAGAAACATGGACAATGAATAACAAGTTGGAAAAGAGCATTGAGGCCTTCGAAATGTGGGTTTATAGAAGATTGGGTCGCATTTCTTGGAAAGAGAAGAAAACAAATTTGGAGGTATTGGAAAAATTGAGGGTGAAAAGAGAATTAATGGCCGAAATCAGGGTTAGACAGTTACGTTATTTTGATCATATAACAAGACATACCTCCTTGTGGAAGGCAGTCATTCAAGAGGCAGACAACACTTTACGTGGGTGGATAACATCAGGAGATGGACTGGAAAAAGCCTAGCAGATTGCACAATTACGGCAAGAGATAGAGTACACCAGAGATCCATTGCAGCCGACCTTTGATGCGGAGGTGGCACTTGAACTGAACTGAATAGACCACCTCCATTGGATGTGACTCTGTTAGATGAGCCATCTGTATTAACGTTTCTGGTGGGTATACTTTCCTAGGATATTCTTCTGTAATAAATTTCCTTTCTAAACCTTTCTTCCCTATTCCCTCTATTGTTTCTACCATCTCAGGAGACTTGGCTTTTTCCCATGGTGGGATATGGGGTGGTGTTTGTTTTAGATATCTAACAACTGCCTGGCTTATGATTTGGAGTGCTCTTGAAAGTACTTTTGTTTTTGATATGAAGTGGTTTCTCTTTAATCTCCCTCTTCCCATGCGCTGTATCATGTCCTATATTGGAGGATCTGGCATTCCTTTAAACTTCTCCCCAAGCTGAGGTATTTTTTTAATATCTGCGGGACCATACTTTTGATTCTTGTGATGTTCTCCATTGCATTTATTGCTGTTGATCTCATAGCTCCAGTGATGATACCTATACCTTGGTTTTGGGTTGTATTAATTTTTTGGAAGTTATTCTTTGTTGCCGTGGACCATGCTGCCATCCAGTACTCTAGCACTGGTCTCACATAATCTGTGTACAGTTTCTTTGGGATGCCCGTGTCAGCTCCCCATGTTGAGCCTGATATCTTCCTCATTATGGCCATTCTGTTCTTAGCTTTGCTGGTGGCTTTTTTTAATCTGGTTTTTCCATGTCAACCTTCGGTCCATTGTGATTCCTAGAAAAGTTGGACATGTCAAAGGAGAGAGTCTGGTCATTAACTTTTAGGATCACTTCTTGTGGTTTGGGAGATAGGGAGAAGATTGTATACGTGGTTTTGGTTTTGTTTATAGCGATTTGCCATTTTTTGTCTATGCCTCTATTTTATTTAGGGCATCTTGCATTTGGTTTCTAGCTACAGGTGTTGACTCTTCGGATGTCCATGGTGCCAGGTCATCTGCATATGTACTCTGTGTACTCGTTTAGGAATTTCTGTGATTATATCATTGATGTAAATGAGGAACAGCATGGGTGAGAGTATTTCATCTTTTTGCTGAGGTGTCCTTGGAGTTGCACCCTTGCTGTCCTGTTATCTAGGCAATCACTGATCCACTTGTACATGTTTTGGCTACACCCATTTGCAGTAGTTTGAGTTTTAACCCGCTCTTCCAAATTTTATTAAAGGCTTTTTCTGGGTCTATCCAGACTGGCATTTTTAAATTTTTTTCTTGAAATGCATCTTCAATCTCCTGCGAGATATATATCACCTGATCTTGGGTCGATTGTTTCTATGAAAACCTGCTTGCCGGGGAATAAGTAAATTTTTTTTATTCCAAATGCCAGGTTATTCTAGTGTTAACTATTCGTTCCATTAGTTTCCTCACACAGTTGAGTAGACTAATAGGTCTGTAACTAACTGGCTTCATGTTGTCCTTCCCATGTTTAAAGATGGGGATAGTCTTTGTCTCCTTCCACACTGTAGGGACAGTTCCTTGTTTTCAGCTTGTGTTAAAGATGAGTAGCCGTTTGTTCTTTGCTACTTCTCTATCGGAGATAACATGAAAACCTAAACTTTACACTGCGTGAACAAGTGGTCTTTATTCTTATTAATCCTCTCGGTGGACCCAGTCAATTGAAATAAACAGCTTGATTATAGTTTTTAATCTAGTTCGCCAAATCCCCAAACTCGTGTTTTTCTTTGCAAAAATGGTTCTATGGATGACGGATACGCCAGTACATGGAGGGTGTTTAAAATCCGGATTGTCCAATACATCACTTTTTGTTTGCTCTTTGGTGTTGTTCATGCTTTGTCAACTTACCTTCGACAATTCTTGGGACAACGATTGTCTTTTCCTCAAGTATCTTCTGTGAGCCCTCGCTGAGTGCTTCTCAACCTATCTACACACAGGTAGAATACAGACAGCTTGGCGCAGCTCAAAAACGATCCTCCTACACAAAAAAGGAGACAAGGAAGACCTCAGCAACAACCAGCCAATCACGCTCCTCCTGGTCACCTACAAAATATCAACAAAATGTGTCCTCGCTACATTCCAAGGCATACTTAAGGAGATGCATCAGGGTCATCCCGGCTGAAGTGCAATGCAAGGCTGCCCAGTAAGCTAACCATTAAATGAAGATTACAGTGTCAATCACCATCTCGCTGTCAGACTGCTTTGACACATCCTGTTTCCAGGAGCACAAACGAGAAGGTCAGGTGAATGTCTTGGATCAATGTTTATTTTCATCATTGTGCAACAGACACTGATAATATGCAATGAATAATTTGTGTATTAAATTCAGTTCTGCTTCTGATGTTTCAATCTGAATGACCTTTGTGGTGATTTTCTCAATGTTAATGTTGTTCGTCCATCACATGTGATGAAGACCACTCTCTTTGTTCAACCGCGTGGACAGTCTTTTCTCTTCCTGTGTCCGCTGAAATGGGTGACTTGCACAGTGATTTTGATTAAAGGGAGGAAGAAACTGCGTCTTTTGTCAACCTCATTCTCTGGTCCTGACCTACCTTTGGACAGTGGCAAGATTTTTTCAAAACAGCTGGAGATAGATAGGATGCAGCTTTTCCCTCAGGGTTTACTCCCGAAGCCTTTCCCGTAAACAGGTATCCTGCAAGGCAGCATAGAAGGGGGATGATATCTATCGTTGTGTGTCGTGCCTTTCCCATAAGTGCAAGAAGTCGTAGGGACATCACTAAGCGTGAGAGTGATGTGTTGAGCATCTGTCCTGGGCCGTGTTCTAGTCCATTATAGTCGTGTCTAAATTTCACAGTCACACCAAAACCAACACTGTCTGAAGCTAGGGCAAATGGCAATCTCGTAAAGTTCAGTCGTGTACACTAAACCATGAAAATACAACACAGGTTTAAGCGTAGTGCTAATTCATACAGCCGATGTTCAGGCCAGGATAATCGGAGGGAAGAAAACACAAAAAGTGAACAAATTTGTCAATGAAGAAGTTGAACAGGAACATCAGCGGGGAAAACATACACTGCCTTACGCCCGTGATGATTTCAAAAGCATCAATGTCATCATCAGTCGTTCTAACAATGTTTTTACTCAAATGACACAGTGCTATTACACTTGCATGGTGAACCATAATCTTCCAATATTATTCAAAGATGAAAGAAAGGCAGACATTAAATAATTTGGTGGAGAACTATAGAAGATGAAAGGAAGGCAGACATTAAATAACTTGATGGAGAACTATAGAAGATGAAAGGAAGGCAGCCATTAAATAACTTGATGGAGAACTATAGAAGAAGAAAGGAAGGCAGCCATTAAATAACTTGATGGAGAACTATAGAAGATGAAAGAAAGGCAGACATTAAATAATTTGGTGGAGAACTATAGAAGATGAAAGGAAGGCAGACATTAAATAACTTGATGGAGAACTATAGAAGAAGAAAGGAAGGCAGACATTAAATAATTTGGTGGAGAACTATAGAAGATGAAAGGAAGGCAGACATTAAATAATTTGGTGGAGAACTATAGAAGATGAAAGGAAGGCAGACATTAAATAATTTGGTGGAGAACTATGGAAGATGACAGGAAGGCAGACATTAAATAATTTGGTGGAGAACTATAGAAGATGACAGGAAGGCAGACATTAAATAACTTGATGGAGAACTATAAGAAGTTAAATGGAAATCATGAACTAGAGCTGTTTTACCACGTGACGGATGACTTGAGATCAAGCAAAGTAGTAGTTTGGTTCTGCCCTAAAAGACGTCATCAGGCTGTTATTTTAAGACACATGCCAATCAACATGGAAATAAAAAAGACACTAAACAAGTTGAATAATGTAAGAATGTGTGTATATGACCAAAAGGATATCATGGATATCAGGCTATGATGGCGACATTATCCAACGGTTTTGTCTTGATGATGTAACTTGCGCTGTATTTGGATTATAGTGAGGAAGAAACTGCGCTAGTCAGCAACCTCACTCTCTGGTCTCGAGCTATCTTGGTCCAGTGGCAAGACATAAGTAAAGACAAATGGAGGTAACTCAGGATGCAGGCATTCTAGTCTCATCACCCTTGAAACCACTATTAAATTAGGGCATGTCTCACTAGAGACAAAACCTACACACTTTAACTGACACGGTCAATGATAAAATACCACAAGTAAAGGTTGAGCAATAACAAATACATCTTTAAAGTAACAAAAACATATTTTTTTAAAACAAGCCAAATTCACAGAAAATATTTATAATATTTATTGAGTAAAGTAATATAACAGCAAAATTATTTATTTTATAAAGTAATATAACAACAAAATAATTTGGGGACGGGTTTATAAAACTGGTAAACATAAATTGAATTCAGTTTCCTTTTAATTTGTGACACATTGTTAAATCTATTGCTAACTTTCACTAAAGTGTATATTTCCTTTGTCGGAGTCTATAAAGAGGGATTTATGAGATTCAGGAATGCTAACTTTCACTAAAGTGTATATTTCCTTTGCCGGAGTCTATAAAGAGGGATTTATGAGATTCAGGAATGCTAACTTTCACTAAAGTGTATATTTCCTTTTTGCTAGAGTCTATAAAGAGGGATTTATGAGATTCAGAAAAAAATGCCCCTTGCTCCTGCTTAGATTTTTCTTTATAGCTCCGACTTTAAAAAAATCCTATGCCATACCTGTAGTTATAAACATAGATCTCCTTGGTTAGAAGGCCATCATGTTAACATTTTAATCACTCGCTACTCGATTAACACTTTAAAAAGTAAGTAGCATATTTTTTGCTGAATGTCATGCTTAGAGCTGCCAAGCTATTTGGCTGTTATAAGTTTCTTGGCAGGTGTGGAGTATGGTAGGTTGTTATTACTTTTTGTACGTGGAGGAGCAAGCATACCAAGAAAAAACCCTGTGCCTGCTAAACTGGACACTGAGATTTGCACTCGGATTGTGAAACTGAGTATCCACCTAGGACACGCTGCCTCCAATTAACACTAAGGCTATCATTAATATATCATTTCTTATGCTATGCTCTCCCAGAAGACTGTGAACCAGCCACTGCAGTCTCAGAAAGTATCCGTTTAACAAATTAAAAATTGGACACAATTGTAGTGTTCTACAGGCAAACAGTAGAAAATATTTTCCAGACCTGCTGACTCCTCAAGAAGAACAAAGTGACAATGAGGTCCTCTTTAACTGCATGATGATGAGAGAAACATGAGACAAGCCACTAAGTTTATGAGGTAGCTAGATGTGAATATTTGAGAGCAAGCCATGAAGATGATGAAGACTGTCCATTGTTGGGAATCAAAGAACAGAACTACTCCCCTCTACTATACATATTATAAAAGGTAACTAAGGGCTGGCAAGTTCATCATGTAAAATAATGGGCTACAGAAAGTATTCTACAGCAAAAGAAAGCAAATGATGCCGCACTGGTTTTCCATGAAAGAAACCAATATGTGCCAAACAGTGCAGAAACATTACAAAAATTATGAGTGCTCATCTGGTGGCAGGTGTAATAGGTCATCATCATCGTCATTAACATCATCATTATGTAAAGGGCAGGTCTTCAACAAATACGCGTCATGTCCTCCTGTTCTGAGCCATCCTTATTTGGTTGCGTTGTATTTTTGTATGTCCATATTTGTTGGCTCAAAGATTCTACAGCATGAAGTAGCTAGTCCCATGCCCAACCCTCCTTAGTTGCTTTTCACATACATGGCAGGTTACAGTGTTACTATTATTTGCTTTCATTTCTAACCCTGGTAACACTCAAGGCTTTGGTATGTGACAGGTTTGAAATACAGTGTAAAACAACACAAATATGTATGGGTAACAGGCTAAGACATAAACATAAACGGAGTCTAGCGCGGTATCCGACCATCGCTGTTTACATTTTTATTACACCATTTCCACAGTGCCGCCGCAGCCTCGCCTGATTTTAAGGTTTATAATAGTAAAAATGTAATAATGCCATGTAATAGGTTTTTGTATGTGATAGGTTTTGTAATAGTAATGATGTAACAATATTCCCAACTTCCTCTCAAATGATCTCTATCTTGGGTTATGGACGTTCAGTAGTAGGGTTCGATCCCTGCAGCTTTCTAGGACTGTCAGGATGAACAAAATGTCTGTCCAGCCGTACGGCAACACCTTGTTAATTCTGCATGTTGAACAGGCTTAACACATGTAACAGATACTCAATAGAGACCATTTTGTTGTAATTTTCTTATTTTTGTATGTGGTCGAAATACCAAGCAGAACTAATTCTATATTAACTTAACTTAACGTCTTTATACTGGTTTAGAAGACTCTGCAGTCTGTATACAACCAGTTTCATTGACATTACCTTGCTCTAAAAGCTATGTGCATCAAATATATTCTTAAATGCATTAACTGTCCCTGCCTCCACTACCTCCTGTGGCAATGCCTTCCAAGCATTCACCACACTCTGACTAAAAAATTATTTCCTAATATCTAATCTGGATTGAATTATGCTATAATGGTTCAAAACAGTCTCACTGTGTTTCAAATGAGTCACAGTAATGGAATGTATTTTCAGCAAGGCAGATCTTTATCATCGAAACAAATACAGTGTAGGCATGATACATACAGTATAGGCATGAAACAAATACAGTGTAGGCATGAAACAAACCAAAAAAAAAAGTCTCATTTGTTGTGGTAATAACTAAAATGACAATCATAAAGTATGAACAAATCTGACAAAAACATACACAAAAAAAGATGATAGATTCAAGATCAAGGTTACAGAATAAAGGACAAGGACTCCATGATGTGTTTAACATTTGATGAAACAATGTAAAAGAGTTATTTTTCTGTGCAAGAAGTTAAAAAAAACTAGAGCTAAGAATGCATATCAGATGAGAACGATGAACATAAAGAAAACAACACAGAAAAGGGAAAAAACAAAAATGGAGAAAAGGAAAAGAAAAATATTTATAACGTTGGATGGCATAACAAATTTGTAGAACGGATCTGGTGACGCAGTTGAAAGTTTGATGTTCAAGTTGAACCTTCTGCAGTTTGCCAATATGTTTGTGCGGAGATGTATTTCAAGTAGGACGAAATTCCTGAAGTGGTCTTCAAATAATATATCCTATTCCCAGAGCTCGGAATTTGTATTGGTAAGAGCAAATCTGTTTCACCTTAAGAGCTCTCAAAAAAGACAATCAGACTGTCTAGGTCATAGTTATCCAGCACCTCCAAAAGGGCTGGAACTTTGCCCTTGACATTCTGACCCCTGAACTTGAATTTGTCTATGTAAAGGTCAGTGATCATTCCTAGAAAAGAGGTGAAAAGGGGACAAATTATGAACAAGCAGTTGCATAAAAAAGTTTGTGTCGAACAAATAGAAATAAATTATCATACATATTCTACCTAGACCTTTATCATTAAAAAGCTTAACAAATGTCTTCACTTTTATCTGGTATTCAATCAGGCATATTTTGTACCTGATGCCAGGTAGCTAGAACCTGTTTAAATATATTGGGGTAGTTTGTCCTAAAGTACCATGTTGATGAACACAGTAAGAAGGGACGTGTGAGTATCTGACATCATAAAACCTGAATCTTCTTGACAATGAAGCTTGTGAAGCCATGGATGGTAATTCATATGAAAGGTGAAAAACTGTGACGTCAATCTGTACTCTACCTTGAAAGCAGACTGGAGTCAGGAATAGGTTACCCGGTATGCCAGTCGATCTGAATAAATATAATTTGCTGAAAGTGCCGGGTCAAACGGCACAGGTTTCACTGTCCAACTGTAACATCGGACACAACATGTGTTATGTTGAAACCAAGAACAGATAACTCAGCGATGTTAAGTTTTCAGGTTTAGGTAAGTATATGAAACATAATGAGCCAGAATGTCACTTACCATAGAGCCTCTCTAGATGACATGGTTGTCGTTTGAACTCAGACCTGAGACTCTCAGAATTTTCCAGAATTTCTTTGTACTCAGAAGACATAAAACTGAGGTCAGTCTCATTGATCTGAAGCTCCTGGAAGGTTAGAAGAAAGAGAAGAGTCAATGGGCAGTGTCATGAGCTTCAAATCTCTATATACATAATTCTCGCTGTTTGTCGAGGTGCTAGTCAGTGTACCAAAAATAGCACCTTAACATGTGACTTTTAAACTTTCCCGGCCTAACGGCATGAGATTATGACAACTTGGCCCAGTTCTACTGGCATTGCATGCCACCAGCTCTAGAGTCATCGCTTTATCATATATAAACTACAAGGTTAATGCTATAGTAATAGCTAAACAAACTGTTCTTTTGATTGTAGAGAGTTCCAACTTCCATCATGTACGGTTAGAGGAAGAAAATTACGATTGTGAAATTTGTTTTATATTTTGGAAAAGATTTCTTGTTTTTTGCTTGGATTTGAAGATTCACCCATTATTGAGCAACAGATTTTTCAAAGATAGATCTATTTAGTTTGTTTATGTAGATACAATAATTACGTTTATGTAAAAGTGATAGACATAGCCATTATGGTAAACATTGGTAGTAGTAATAGTAGGTTTGTCGAAAATAAAATTTTTCCTAACCTAGATATGTAGCTACCGGGTGAGTCTATATGTTTGTGCTATTTTTCACCACTATCACCTTCATCTACTTGTATCTCAGAAGCTAACATATACACATTAACAACAATAACAAGTTCTTTATTAATATAGTTCTCTAGACACACACACAAAAATACATTTTTTAAAATAAAAAAGCAATTAGAGGTTCTCAAAATCAACAACCACATCAGGACATGACGTGCTGAAAAATTACATCAATACAGGAAATATACGTAATTTTGTAAACTGGTAATCAGAAGGTTAATCTGTCAATTCAGGTCACAAAAATGCATGCACTTGGACCATAATTATCTCCACAAATTTAGAATGAATTGGTAAGAAGGATGTATTGGAAGATTTAGAAATCAATGATGGTTTGAATCCGGCAGGAGTCAAATTTTCTTTTTTTTAAAGTTGCATATTAAAAGAATTTTTCAATTTTCTTTATTTTATTTTGAAAAGCATTACTGAAGGCATGAATTTGATTTTAAAATTTCAGAATTGAATTTTTGTACACTGAATATTTTATGAAGCCATATTTGTTCCATATTTTTGAGTTGGTGAATTGGAAAACACAATTTGAGTGAGAGTGATATGTCAATCTTATATTTGAGTGTTTTTTATATTGATTATTGACGGGTTACACGTACTTGATTATTGATAGGCTAAGCATCCTTGATTATTGACAGGATAAACATACTTGATTATTAATGGGCTAAACATACTTGATTGACGGGCTAAACGTCCTTGATTATTAATAGGGTAAACGTCCTTGATTATTGACGGGCTAAACATCCTTGATTATTGACATGTGCATCTTTGTTTATTGATTAGCTAAATGTAATTGATTATGGATGGGCTAAATAATAGTAGAAATTATAAACCATAACTGCATTTGACCAAACATGACAGAAGTGTGACAACACTTGAAGGTGAAAAACTCAGAAGCATCAACTTTAACATGAATCCTTATTAGCTCCAAGAGGAGCATAGAGACACTTCTGCAGTTGGCCTCCTTCCAGAAAACTGCATGCAGTATTTATATTCTCCTGCAGTTGTGGGCCTGTTATGACACACGACTAGGGAAGATTGTACATGGGGCTAGCAACCTCACCATGTAAAAACTGTAACAGTTCCCACCGGAGCAAGAGATTATAGGACAGTGGTGATGTGGTTGCTGATAACAAAGATACCTGAACATGTTAAAGCTTAAAAGGTACCTGAATGCGTGTCAAGGTCACTCACCGTCTCAACAAAGAAAAACAGAGTTGAGGCAAAGAATGTGGACAGGTAGGAGCTGACCACTGGCGTTCCGATTTGGGTAGTGGGAGAATGAGTGACAGATGTATTGGCAGCGGAGCTTGATGCAATAGATGAGTGACAGGTGTGCAAAGTATTTCGTTCCAATTACGACTGAAAGGAGCCATCCCCCTAGATCCATTGGTCAGCTCTGATTCTACTTGAGTTTATATAACTCAGGAGGCTGGATGGAGAGAGGAGGAGAGCGAATGAGAGTGACTGTAGATAGGAGTTCGTTTAGCTCACCGACTTAGATAGAGGAGCGATTGATAGACTGTTGTACGAATGTTAGTGATAGAACAGGATCGCTCAAATAGGTGTGTGAGTTTTGTATTAATAGATAATCTGAATATATGTTGTAACCAGGACACATTGTGGACGAGGTATGTCCAGATCGCTCGCCTGAGGGGATTTGAGTGAGGAAGAGTTTTTGATAAGGTGTATTGAAGACGCAGTTAAGGGGATATATGTGTGATGTGTGTAGGCAATAGAACCGGGTTTTTGATAGTTGGGAATTCCATCAATAGCTAATGCTTAAAATTCCCGCTTTAGTTAATATTTATATTAACATATATTTAATATAGGAATATTTAGTTAAAATGATATGTATTGTATTGTGTTTGTAATTTCACTACTCATTTTTCTGGTATGAGTATTATATAATAAATATGCCATCTGCTGTGTGCTATATTATTTGCTGTATGTGGTCATGATGATGTAGATGAGTGTGATAATGTTCTAAGTTAGAATAACCCTAGGGCAAACAGTGGGATTTGCTACAAGACCGCACAAGAAACATATGCTTTCAGGATTCCCTAGAAACCAGATGCAGTGTTGACCTATACTCTGACACCTGAAGCAAATAGGTAAATTATAATAATGATGTGTTGTGGTTTCTATAGAAATCTGTTTGACATGATGAAATTGTCAGTTCCAACATTTTTTAGTTGCCTCTTACAACATGCATTATATAGAGCAGTGGGCTTATATTTCCTACTAAATAAGGTAGGACACAGGGGATGGGGTGTAAGTGTCCTATGCATTAAAAAGTAATAGAATGTGGTGAGAGAGGAAAACGTATGTCTTAAATTGTTCTTCTCCTATCATGGCGTGTAGTAGATTTCTTGTCTATTCCTGGTTGCTTATGGCTTCTACAAGATGGGTAGTCAACTGTGTGCCCAACCTACCTTTACAACCTTGTATGACAAGCCTGGCAGGTTTCAATGTTACATTCTTTGCTCTCTTTTCAGAAACACATGGATCCTAGCTAGACATAAATATTAAATATTTAATTATGCATCTGAGGTCGAAGATGCAGGAGCTGACAGCAGCCAGCGACTCACAGACGACTGCTTACATCAGGGTCAATGACTAATAGCTGACCAAGACCCTATTTTGCCTCCAAGTGGCAAACATGGAAACAGACTGCAATCATGTAGACTGGCTCAGAGAATGGGGATCAAAGAGGAAAGGCAAACCCGGTCCCAAAGATGGCAAGCTGAGACTGAATGTGTGAGACCAAAGTGCGCAACTACAACACATCATAATGTCCTTTACAGGATGAACATCGACGAAAATGAAGAAGAATTATGCATCTGAAAGACCATTTGGCACATTGGAAAATATGTAGATGTCTACCTTGAGGGCGTCTATGATCTGCACCTTCTTGGCCAGCAAAAGCTGGTACTCTAGCTTAGGGTGTATCATTCTCAGAGTGTGTGGGACTGATTCATCATTCACATCTGAAAAAATATATAAGCTGATTCATTCAACTATCTCTGTGATTTTGTAAGAGAATCATTTTGTATTTCTAAACTTTTAACTCAAATTACATTGCATATTTGTTAACATGTTAGCTTTGGTTATAATTTGGAGGGTTGTTTTTGTTTTTATTTTCACTGGCTTAAGATTGTTTTGTATTTGTTTTTTCTAGGCGATGGACAAACAAATATATGCTAAACACATTAAATGTTGTTTGGCTTGGCTTGGCTTCATTCATTCTCAATCTCCCACTACCAAACACTGAAAGGGCTTAAGTAGCAGAATGTAGTCCAGAGAATGGAATACGTTGTGTCGTAGTTTACAGCTTAACTGCGATATTTGCAACTTTATTCTGCACATTTTGTCGACCCTATCACAGGAGCAAAAACACAACGGATAGAGAGGTTGTGGAAAGCTGCCAAAGAGCGCAACAGACGTCAAAACGGAACACACAGACACATGATAGATTCCTACATGTGTGAGTTTCTGTGGCGACATCGGAATAAAGTTCGTCAGTTGGACCCATTCGACAATGTTCTGCAGGACATCACAGAATTTTGGTCTACTCTTTAAATTGTGCAGCTACGAACGAACAACATGTGTATGTACTGATATGTGCATAGCTTCAGCGATCCTGTTCCCCTCAAAGCCCTTTTCAGGGCCCACAAAACCCACAAACCAGCATCAAGGTCCTTTTTAGGGCCCACAAAAAACAACAAAACTGCACCCTGATAACTAGACACTTTTAATTATTTTTGTACGAAAACCCGTGTGGTCATTGAATGGCATAACATTTCAGAATGGGTGAATTAACGCACAAGAACCATAGAGACATATATATATATACACATTTACACATGACCTATATATTTTATTAAAGTTTGGAATGTCGTTAGGTTTTGTGTCATTATTTTTCAACGTAGTCACCATCCTGGTCCACATTCTGTTTTCCGTTCATGTTGTAGCTAGCCGTTCTGTACTTTCCAAAGTAAGTGAAGTGCAATAAAGATATACAATATAATCACCATAGGAAATGTCCAATCTGATTTTCTTCTTTGTGGCTTCTTTTGACAACACATCTTTGAGAATTGAGATAGTGGAAATATTGTCAGATCTGAACACAGCTTCACCCTTCCTGGTGAAGAAAAAAAAGGTTTACAACACAGGATGACAAGATTGACAATGTTTACTAAGATAAAATTATGGATTACAATGTGCAAAAGAATGCCTATACGGCAAAGTTTGTCTCATAGCAAACACCGCTGTTGGGAATGAAGTGTTTGAGATTTCATTGTATGAGACCACTGTTTATGAGGTGGGGTGATTATTTCCCTTCCTTTCAGCCTTTTCTTTCCTAATAGTATGCCAGGAACCAAATGACAGTTGGGTTGACTGATGCGTAATGGTAATGTGAGTTGAACTCTGCACCTTTGCTGTAAATAGCAGCGAGTCCTCTACCATTATGCTAATCAGACACTACAAGGCAAAGGTCAACAGCTTGATAATGTTACAACTAATTTTTTAAATCCAAAATAATTGAACAGTTCAGCGAAGGCCTCAGTCTGGTGTACAAATGCCACCACTGTTGGCTGAGAAGAAACTTGAACTCAATCTATTGGAGAATGTAGAAGTTATTTCTGTATTGGTACACCCGACTGGGTTCCTTCAAATTATTAACTTTTGCATCGAACACTTAAAGAACTTTCTGTAAAGAATATTCTTCTTCTTCTTCTTCTTCTCAATCTCCTGCTACCAAACCCTGAAAGGGCTTAAGTAGCAGAATGTAGTCCAGAGAACGGAATGTGTTGTGTTGTAGTTTACAGCTTGGCTGCGATATTTGCACCTTTCGGTCCAACACATCCGACTTCAGCAAGCATTTTTTGAGTACCGGGTTAGCATTCTCTCTTCGATCCCTTCTCCTTAGCCAGTCTGCCCTGCTGCAGCCTGTTATCCAGGATCACCGCATGGAGGTGTAGAAGGGTCTTGGCAGCTTTGGTTCGCTGGCCATGACGCTAGCAGTCAGCTATGGGTCGCTGACCACTGCAGCTCATGCGCTGCTCAGCATCTTGATCCCTAAAGAATATTCATAATGAAATGATTCCTGTTTATGGTGGGAAGTGTGTGTCGAGTAAAGTGATGCATAACTGGGTCGATAAATTGTCCTCCATTACGCTAACAAATTGCTGATGAAGTCCGACCCGGTCGTCCTGATCAGAATGTCCTATGCAATTCAATTAATGCAGAAGAAAACCGACCAATTAAGGCGATAACTTCTTTAAATCCACCTTACAGCCCCAACTTAGTCCTGAGAAATCTCCACCTGTTTGGTGCACTAAAACCCAACATTGAAGACAATTTATGATTGATGAAAGCATAAATGATGATGTATACAAAAATCAACGCATATAAATTAAAATATTAAAATATGGCTGGGTTATAAAACATGTTTCTAAAAATAACAAAAATTAGTAGTTGAATCTCTTCAAATGTGCCCCCTGAGCTGGTAAAAGAACTGCAGGCTTCTTCATTTTTACAGCAACAAATCTGCATAACTATCTAAGATATAGATTTAAAGTAAAGGCCATTTTTAACATTTTTTGTATTGTTTTAGAATAACTTTATAAATTTATAAATGATTTATAAATTATACACAATGATACAAAAACAAAACTATTTATACAATACATTACAATATCCTTGACTTCAGTCTGGCGGGTGTGCCGTATGCGAGGTAGCCAACAATGTCCTGTATGCAGTCTGATCTTTCACCGTGTCGTACCATTTCGGACCCAGGTCTCTCAGCAGACGATCTCGATATTGTATGGGTGGGCGGTCGCGTGGTCGTGTAAAATCATATGGCCACCAGAACGTCGTTCTGAGTTACCATCTGTTATCTGGCATGCGCACAACGTTGCCAGCCCAGTGGTATTTGCGAGACAACACAGCCTCCACAACGTCTCGAAATAGAGTGCGTTCTCTTATTTCAGTATTGTGGATTCGATCTCTGATAGAGATCCCAAGGACGCGTAGTTCCATCGCATACAGTCAATTATTTATGGCCAGGGAAATAAATCCTGAATAAAAAAAGTGAAAAAAACTATAGCTGACTCATACAAAGTTGTCATGTATGCTTCAAGCTATCCATACCTGTATGTACAGTCCAAATGAGTGTCCAGGAAAGTGGAAGCAAACTGAAAGTTGGCACTGTCTTCCGCTGGTGTTCTCTCTGGCAGCTCCGGAAGACAGAACAGTAACCAGGAGTGGACTTCAGCCTGACTAAACTGACCCTTCAAGGTCAAGGTATTGTATGGTCTGTGGTAAGATACATGTCACTATCAACATCATCAACATTTTGTCTTGTTGCTCCATGTTAAACATAGGACCACCCTTATAGCTGGCTCTTTACAGGAAGCTAGTAGCAATTTCAACATTAATGATTTTACATGATGAAGTTGCTAGCCCCTTACACAACCTTATTTAGTCACCTTTTACAACATGCTCTTAAAGTTCCAGTGGTACTATTCTCTTCATCTCAAGAACCACTGAGATACATATGAAACCAGTAAGTTTCTTCTGTTACAACCAACTCTTCTTCCTCTTTTGCTGCATTCAGGTTTTTTGGTCATGCTAGTATTGAGTCCCTTAACTAAGATGAAATCCAGTCCTCTCCAGGTCTGGGGGGCAATCCACACCCTCTGCATCAGCTCTGCTCCCTCTGGTATCATAGGTCTCTGTATGTTGGGCAGTCCTGTAGAATGTGTCCGAGGGTGTGAACTCATGTTTCTCATGGGCACTCACTTGTGTGTGATATCTTGAGCAAATGGAGGTGGCCCAATAGTTTGCAGTGACCTGTTCTAAGGTGAAAGACAGTTGTTTGTTGGCATCTGTGGATGGAACTGGTGGATTGGATCAGGTTCATTGCTCATGTTCAAGTCTTTCTTCCATTTTGAGTTGTACTGATTGTAGACAATGGTTTTTGCTTATCTATAAGACATGTAGGCAAATTGTTCCGTCCTGCCACTTGCTTTGGACAGGGCGTCAGTTGTCTCTTTCCCTATGATTCCACAGTGGGAGAGTAGCCATTGAAGAGCAACTGTTGAGGTTCTGTGGATTTTTTTCAGCTTGGATCTGATCTCCTGCAGCATTGGGAATACAGATTCTAATATTTTGATTTTGCTTTGAAGTTTCAGATTCCCAACTGGTTCTAAACGCTGTCATAGCTTCAACTGGAATCAATGAGGGCTCTTAATTACACCTCCTGCTGTAGGTCGGATGTGTAGGACCAAAAGGTGCAAATATCACAATCAAACCGTAAACCACGACACAACGCATTCCATTCTCCGGATTACATCCTGTTACTTGCAAAGCCCTTTTCAGTGATTGAGAACGAAGAAGAAGAAGAATTACACCTAAATTAGGAACATTGTTTCAACGATCTTAACACTCCTCCTGAGATTCTTGAATGATGTTTTGCAAAATCCAATATCTCATTATCTAAAAATCATCCATTTAGATCCTGGAATCTCTTGTTGCATAGGGGAAAAAAATGATCACAACACTCTACAATGTATGCCATAAAAAGTTATTCAGTAGGGTTATTAATGGTGCTGGCAACCTAATCATGCAAAAAAATCTGCTACAGAATCCACCACAGCAGAAGCAGATGCAGGACTTGAGTAAGGAAACCAGTGTTAGTGATGATCTCATGCTCCTATGGAACCAAAAAAAGGAATGAATTATCTAAAAATATAGGAAAAGAAGTTCCATAGAAGATGCTGCCACCAAGGATGAAGTGTTAAGAGACTTGATTATACAAGGTCTTAGTTTATTTATGAGATGCAGTGTCCAATTCCCTTCCCCTCTACAATGCATTTCCCAACTATAAGACAAGTAACCAATTAGTTTGGTAGACTGGAGAGTATCTCTTCTGGACGATCGTCCCTGACACCTGTAGTGTGATAAGGAAGCCCTCAAACCACTCTGTCAATCTGAAGCTATTTTAAAAAAAAATAATCTTTAAAGGATTTTTCTGTGCAGTATGCGTGAAGGCACTGGACATGGCTCTTACATTATGGAAAGATGAAACTGCGGACCGATCTAAGTGAAGATGTACCCTGACGAGCCACCTCAGACTGGGTGAAAAGCTTTTACAACATGATGAAGTTAAACAACAATACCAACAAAACTCAGTAGAGAGTTGCCATCCGAAGTCTAGTTATGACTTATTGATTGATTGATGTTGAATGTCCACAATGAATAAGTCTACTCTTGTGTGCCCTCTGTAATGGATGTTAAATGGATGGATACAGTAGCTTTCCTCACATCTCGAGAATGCTGATGAAGGTGGACCGGGTTCTCCAGGCTGTTGTGCTATGCTTGACTTCATCTGCTTGTCGCTCACTACTGTGGGGGATTCACATCGATTCCCCACCTCGTTAGCCAGGCTATCATGAAAACAGCCCGTTTCCAGGAAAAACTGTGAGGAAGTCTGGGTTGAGGGTCTTGGTCAGTATTTTTTTCCCAGACAATAGTCTTCTCTCCCTGTCATGACTGACAGTATCATGTATCTAGTGTGTAAAACCAGTGAGCTATGGTAACCATCAGCATCCACACTTTTCACTATTTGCTAAGAGACACAGATTGAGCACCTATGAATTTGCACGGACTGGAATGACATTGATCTTTAACAGAACAGACCATATCTAACCTTTTGTCATCAAACACATGTGTGCGCTGGTGTAAGGACAGAGGCTTAATTGGGTACTGTTTGACCTGACAGGTCTTTGGCTGTGTGCGGGGAGTTATATATGTCTGAAGTGTTCCATACTGGCCCTCAATTGAACGAATCTTCAGCTCCAGTCTTGTGGTGTTAGCCTGACAT
>JAVGWX010000018.1:12518562-12646062 GCA_036924085.1 Ariolimax columbianus | reverse complement strand
GAAAAGAATGGTGGTAATCATGTATACAGATCATTGGGTACGTGTAACAAAAAAAGCAACCATAAGTTATCTTTTGTGTAGCCTGTTTATGTCATCATTATTTTTTTAGTGACATTTTGTAAAATGTAATGCGACTTGATATCTTCGTCATCCACGTGCTCAACCTGATTTCACTAGTATTATTCTTATAGATTCGTTTAACAATGTAGTTACTGTAGTGTCTATCCTCTTGTTGTTTGGAGGCTTCTGGTTTTGCCAGTCTGTCTGGTATCTCATTTTCTGGTATGTCGCTATGTTCAGGGATCCATTGCAAAGTAATATTAATCACGTGGACTGTGATTATGTTGTCTAATATTTGAAGACTTTGCTGTTGTTTGTCTTTTTTGTTTTGTTTTTTGTGTTTGCCTTATTTCTCTATTTCCCAAGACGGTGTGCGTTGCACCATGTTTTTAGTTTGAGCATGTTGGCCCAGTGCATCCAACCTCAGCATACATTATGTAAGTGCCTGCTCCTCCTGCATTTTCTAAGGGTTTGCTTCCCTGGGTAAGGGCCGATGTTGTGATTGGGGAGCGAATCCAGCACCTATGGGTTATGTTCTGTGTCACTTAACCACTAGCCTACATGTTCCCCCCACTTTGTTGTTTTAAATAATGACGTCCATAGTAAACCTGTCCTCACTGGCACCTTCACCTTGGTATAGTATAGCAACATGAACACCTTCTTCTTCTTCGTCTTTCTTGCTAGATCTGAAGCATAGGCCCATCACTACAGTTGGCCCCCTTACAGGAAGCATATATTTAAGCCCACACAGTGTTGTTTGAATAGAAATTATTTTTTAGATGGCTAGCAGAATGGAACAGCTCTTGACTATGGTATGGAGATAAATGCTGGAAAGACAAAATTAATGACCAACAATCCAGAGGGCTTCAAAAGTAGGATATAAGCTAATGGCCAGAAACTCGAAGTGGTTGACCGTTTTAAATATCTGGGTTTGATTGTCAGTGATGAAGGATCAAAATGTGAGGTGTTGGCCAGAATATGACAGAAAATAGCAGCACTTGCATGGCTTAACAACATCTGGCAAGATAAACGGTTAGCACTATGCACGAAAATCGGATTAATGTGTGCATTGGTCCTGTAAATATTCCTCTATGCTTGAAGGATACAGGCCTTGAAGATGAGATGTTTAAAAAGACTTTTAAACAGCATGTACAAAAATCGAGTTACAAATGAGGAAAAACGAGATAGAATTACAACAGCAATAGGGCCTTTTGAAGACCTCTTGGCGACTGTCAAAATAAGGAAACTCGCTTGGTGCGGTCACATATCGAGATCAAATGGTCTTGCAAATATGATCCTGCACGGAAAGGTGCAAGGCGGACGACGAAGAGGCCGTCCCAAAAAGAGGTGGGAGGACAACATAAAAGAATGGACCAATCTCCGACCAGAAGAGGCACAGGCAGCGGTCACTGACAGTGAAGGGTGGCATGCGGTTGTCTTAATGTGTGCCCTAACGACCTCACTGGTTACGAGATGACCCGATCTGAGCTCAATGGACAACTCTCTATATTCACCATGTACAACATATATGGAATGGTACATTGGTCATCCTATTTTTTCCACGTCTGCTACTTCTCTGATAATTGAACACTTTCAATCAATCAATCAACCAATCAATCAATCAAAACCTTTTTAGCGCTCTGTGCACAGCAAAATAAAAACCACAGTGCAACGCACACCGCCTTGGGGAATTGAGAAATAAGGCGAACGCAAAAAAAAAAAAAAAATTATATCCCACTGTGATAGCAGGAAAAATTGCTGGAAAAAGAAAGGGGATGAAGCAAGAAGATACTGGACAGTTTAACATAATGGCATTAAAGAAATTCAACAACTAATAGACTATTGTACAGGGTAAAATGTGTAGGACATAATCTGAAGGGTGGCTTAGAAAAGCTCATGACAATGGAAAAGATTGAGGGCAAGAGAGGAAGAAAATAACAGAAGCACAATAGGCAAATAAAGAACATCTGGTTGTGGAAGGAATAAATCATCTATGTCATAAGGCGTGACACATGATGATGATGAGTGATGACCAGAGACAGAAAGTTGTTGAAACAAACAACATGACATCATCTTTACAGTAAAAAGATGGCCGCCCCACTATTGACAAGAAGCAGCATTCTGTTATCCGTTTTTTGACCAGCAAAGGGGGAAAGTTTATATGAATTCATCGGCGAATGAAGGTCCAGTGCGGTGAAACATGCCTTTCACTCGAGCAAGTGATTGAGTGAAGCAGGAAGTTTCAAAATGGCATAAATTCTGTGATAGACTGTTCACGGCCGGGTCAGGCCCACTAGGTAGTGATTCCAGAGCCTTTTGCAGCCGTTGACCGCCTCATAAAAGAAAATCGTTGATTGACTGTCAATGAAATTGCAGCACATCTGGACATCAGTAGAGGTTCAACACATCCCATTATCCATGATTGTGTTACAGTACCACACAGTGTCTGCAAGGTGGGTGCCACGGCAGCTTACTCCAGAATTGAAGTAACAACGTGATGGTTTGCTAGCAAGAATTGTTACTGGAGATGAAACCTGGGTTCACTACCATGAGCCTGAAATAAAGATAGCGAGCAAGGAATAGGGCCATCCCTCCTCACAACAGAAAGCGAAGAAGTTTCACACACAGCAATCTGCAGGGAATTTTTAAGCTGACTCTCTTTTGGGATGAACGAGTGTCACGTATACAGATCTTCTCAGGAATCATCTTCGACCCAGGGACGGCGTGAGCTACTGGTTAAGTGACACGGCTCACAACACCGGAGGATCTCTCCCCAATTGCAGCACCGGCCGTTACCCCGAGAAGCAATCCCTTAGAAAATGCAGCAGAAAGCAGACCCTTACATTAATGCGTGACAAAGATGGATGCATTGTGCCGACAGACGCAAAATAAAAACATAGTGCAACGCATATAACTTTGGAGAATAGAAAAATAAGGCAAACGCAAATAAAAAATTGAAAAAAAAGAAGAAAAAAATCTTCCCCCCACAATCAAATTCAAACAATGTGGACTTCTCAGTAAAGTTGTCCTTTTGCAACATGACAATGCTCAATCCATACTGTCCGTGCAACGGCTACAACCATCGAGGCCCTTCACTTTCAATGTCTACCACATTCGCCATACTCACCAGACCTAGTCCTAAGAGATTTCCATGTCTTTGGAAAACTAAGAGGCATTGGGAGGAAAGACTTACAGGTCCGATAAAGAGGTCCAGCAGGTGGTGTACGAGTGGTTACACAAACGACAAAGATTTTCTGCAGAAATCCATCCACTTTATATGCGCTGCACACTTGTATCGAGCGCAATGGTGACTACGTAGAAAAATTATAGTTGTGTTTCACTTTTTCAAAATAAATTTCTTTTAAAAATCTATCTAAGGTTTTTATTTGAAGTCCCCTCATATATATCTCCCAAGAAAACACCAAACAAACCTGCAGTAGAACATTATCAATGGGACTCTGCAGCTCCAAACTGAGGGTGTAGCTTGCGTCATCCTTATTCAGAACAAACTTGTCATTGACGGGAAAGAAAGGGACTGCTGAGACTGCCGTTTTAGAGCTGGCACTTTGCTGATATTTGTCTCTCTCATTCGTTACCTTTTTCTGTAAATCGTCCAGCTCTGACCTGCATGATTTTAATTTGAATTATAAAAATAAAACCTTTCAAAATATCTAGAGGGGATAGTAAAATGTAGAGTGTGCCTTATCAGGGAAGAAGCATAAGAGATATGAAAAGAGTAAAAGAATGATCACAATTGTCCTTTTTGCCAGCTTATTTATTTATTTAAAGGAATTTTCCTACTTAATCTAACCGCTTTGAAAAGGTCTTCTTTTATGTTTCTTGTGACATATTGTGTCTGCAGTACTATGTTACTTGACTTTTGATGTTTTTTTAGTAGCAAAGTTACAGTGGCTCTTCTTACATCCTGAGGTTTAATTGAGTAGGTGGACCTGATTCCTTCTGGCTGTGGTGTATTTCTTCATAAGCTTACTACAATGGTGATTAAAGTATAGATCCCCACCTCATTGGCTAGACTGATGTCATGCAGCGTGTTGCAAAGAGCACAAACGAGGACCATCAGCATCCATACCCTATACCATTTGCTGAGAGAGACTGAGCACCCATGAGTATGCCTGGAGTGCAGTGACGTCGATTCTTAGAAACAGAAACAGTTTAACTAATCTGTGATCATCTATCATGCCCCTTAACATGTTATTATTGGAGATGGATAAGAAATTAAAATAAAAACTACTCCCAGAAAAGTACATTGCAATTGATAATGTTTTTCATTGGCTTACTTATTAATTAGGGAAAGGATAGACTGTGTCAACAATAAAACCCAAATCAGGGAAGGTTTCAGGTGACTCTTATACAATTTATTGCAAATATTGTCTGATTTGCTCAATTATTATGAAGATAAGTAAATAAATAATTCACAAACTGATACAGGATAGTTGAAAAACATAGCTGACATTTTAAATGTGTCATTATGTGGCAGAAACGTCTTGCTCTGTGATTACTGTAGGTTTCAGATGTTAGGTGTTGCATGCACATGCGCAGCTGAGATTTTTTTTTAATATGTCTGTGCTCACAGAGTGTACAATCAAAGAACAGTGGGGATCATTTTTTGGGAGGCAAAAGGACTTTCTGCAAATGATATTCATAAGAAAATGTTTATTGCTGAAGGTAATAGGTGTTTATCGTGTAAAACGATGAATAACTAGATCAACAAATTTTCTCAAGGACACTAAAAAATTTCAGAAGCCCGACCAGGTCATCCTGCTCAGATTTCATCTGTGCAGTGGGTGAGGGAAATTATTTGAGCTGACAGGCGAGTAACAATAGACAGTGTAGCAGCTGCAATAGGGTGTTAATATGGTTTAGCCTACAGCATAATGCATGATCCCACCTTGGTGGAAGATGTTTCAGGTTGAACATGAAGTGCAAATGTGTCTGAGACGCAGACCAAAGACTTCTATGCTTTGGTGCACTTGAAAAGTGATGGGATAAGTATATCAATGTTGGTGGAAATTATGTTGAGAAAAGAGGGACAATGTAAGTGCAATAATAAATGCTTTTCAAGATTGCATCTCGTTTAGTTTTGTTAAATAGCCAATTGTGACCTATTTACTGACTAAACATAACGTCTTTTTGTTGGTTCAGTAGACTCTGCAGAGTCTGTATACAACCAGTACCAGTTGGCCTTGTACTTCAGGAAAGGAAGAGAGATGAAAACATTCAGATCACTTTCATGGCAGGTTTCTGAAAGTGCCTAGAAAATTGTTTCGCTAATGATCTTTCAATGATTAGGTGGTTAGTTTATTCAAATCTAGGGAATGACAAGAAGTGAAATCCTGAACTTTTTCGCACCTGAATATTTTGAACTTTATTTTCTAAATGTAAAACTCTGGGTAGACAAAGTATAGGTATATTTATAAGTTTGGGAAAAGTTGGTATTGAGAAACTTTTAAATAAATATATGTATGGCAATTTTTCAAGTCAATATATCGGTTCTGTAACTTTATAAGAAAGGTTACAAGCCAATATATCGCTCTTTGGAGTTTGTTTTTTTTTTTTGTTTTTTTTTAATTTTTTTATTTGTGTTTGTCTTATTTCTCTAATCCCCAAGGCAGTGTGCGTTACACTATGGATTTTATTTTGTGCCTGTCTGCCCAGTGCATCCGACTTCAGCATGCATTTTATGGTTCCCCAGGGTAACGGGCAGTGCTGTGATGGGGATTGAACCCAGCACCTTCTGGTTGTGAGCCGTGTCACTTAACCACTAGCCCACACCGTTCCCGCTCTATGGAGTGAATTAGTTTAGAACATTTTCTGAGAAAATGTGCACAATATTTTGGGGAGTTTCTTTTCACATATTTATTAATTAATTTAGGCAGACCAAGAACTGTAATCACAATGGACACTTTCACATAAGCCGACTCTCAGGAAATTTGGTCACATCTAATTTCTCATTAGCTCAATTATTAATTTAGGCAGGGCAGGAACTGACTTAGTTTCATTCCTCTTCTACTGTGGTGTGTAGATGTCTTCTTTTATTTTTCTTGCAAACTATAGTTTCTACAGAAAGCCAGGCCCATGTACAATCCTCCTTTGTTGTCTCTTATGATATAACTAACAGGTTGTGTTACTACTACTTCTTGCTCCCCTTTCGGGTCCTGGTAATACATGCCCAAGATGGCAAGTAAACTCATTAAAATCAATTTCAAGAGAAATGCAAAGTTTCGGAACACTGTTTCACAATTGATTTTCCATTAATTTATTAATTTGGAACAGAAGATGCAAACACTAGGATCAAGGTAGGAATGTGGCGATAGTAAAAAAAAGTTCAGGGCATGTCAAATCCCCGGCCCCAGGTCATCTGGCACTTAGAAATGTTCCTGTGATGCCTAGCATTTGTTGTTGTTGTTGTTTAATGCCCACAATGGTTTTTTTTCTTTTGTGAGCCCTAAAAAGGACGTTAAGTTGTGGGTCGTAGTAGCTTTCCTCACATCCCGAGCATGTTGATTAAGGTGGACCGCGGTCCTCCAGGCTATTGTGCTATGCTTGGCTTCATCTGCATAGCGCTCACTACTATGGAGATCCTATCAATTCACATCTTGTCAGGCTGCCTTGAAAACAACCTGTTTCCAGAGGATACTACATGGAAAAAAGATTGTGGTCCTGGTCAGTATTTTGTGCCTGACTGGACTAGCGTCTCAATTTCCAGCCTAGCATTTCAAGATCAGTGTTGTATTTGCATGCAAAATTTCTTCCATTACATATACCCCCGCCTCCTCAGTTTTAAGGGACACAAAATACAATATGTGCCAGCGTAATGTCCTCTCCTTCCACCGACTTTCAAGGTCAGACTGCTGGCATCCCATTAAGCAGCATCTAAGGCATAACATAAATAAGGAATAGCAGAAATAGGTCAGTATCACTTTGGAAAAAAACTGACATTTGTGCAATTAGAATTCATACGGGATTAAGATGCTCAGCAGTGAATGAGCTGCAGTGACTCATAGCTGACTGCTAGCGTCAGGACCAGTGAACCAGAACTGTCAAGACCGCTTTACACCTCCACGTGGTGATCCTAGATAACAGACTGCAACACAGCAGAATTGCGAAGGAAAAGGGATCGATGAGGAACGACTAATCCAGTAGCGAAAAATGCCTGCTGAAGTTGGATGTGTCGGACCCAAAGGTGCAAATATTGCAGTCAAGCTGTAAACTACGGCCCATATATTCCATTCTCCAGACAACATTCTGCTACCCATTACCATACATGTTATAAAAGTTGACTAAATAGGGTTGTGCATGGGGCTAACAAACATTAAGTAAAACAAAAGTGCCACAGAAACCACTTATAAAAGAGCACAAAATGCTTTGACACAGGTGCTTCCTGCAAGGAGGCTAACTGCAGTGGTGCACTCATGCTCATACTGGTGTGAAAGAAGACATATTATGATGATGATGATAATGATGATAATGAAGACATCATTTATTGCATGTATTTTTTTATGATATTTGCTGTGCAGTCTTTATAAAATGCTGAAGCAATGTACTTTAGTTTCATGAATGCTAAAACATAAATAGCAAGCCAATTGTTATCCTCGGATGGAAAGACCTACTTGAGGTTGTTGATTTTAGCAACAGCAACTGCATCAGCTACCACATGCTGCGGCCCTGCCTCTTTTGTAAGCTGTTCAATGGTGAGAGCAAATACCCAGCCTGTTTAGACCAACATCAAAAGCTTGACATGCAAGTTAGTGAGTAGACACAGTCAGGATTATCAGGCCAATGTTTTGTAAGAAAATTCTCTAATGCAGCATTTAGTAAAAGTAGGGCCAGACTATCAAGAAATGCACCAACTGTCTACCTTTTGTGGAGCAAATGTGGTGCTCTAGTGGATACCTGGCCATGTCAGAGTTCCAGGATAATGAGAAGACTGATGTTCAGGTCAAAGTGGAACAACACTACCACAGCCGCTACCTAGTATCACACTACAGATCTGCAGGCAGATCCTGAGAAACAAATATAGGAATGACTAAAACAGTGGGCTACATCCAAGACAGGTTGAAAATACCTTAGACACTAAGTCAAATCAGATTACAGGACCCACCTAAGAAATTTCAAAGAAGAAAGCAGAGTTTGATTTTCAAGTTGAGAACAGGTCATGCCCTTCTCAACGAACATAGAATGGACTCACTTTGTGAACGAAATTGCAGATTCTATCACCATCATGAGGAATCAGTCGAGTACCTCCAGACTCTGTGCCCAGTGCTAACTGATCTGCAAAAACAGCTGCTCTCCCCATACACCACCATACACAACACACTCTAAACATCACAACTGAGAAAGACATGTACATTTGTCCACGATATATTAGGCTGTCAAGAGCTACCAGCTCACATCATCATCATCAAGAAATGCTTGCTCCTATAGGTTTCATACATGCCACCTTGTATCAGGTGATGATACCAGAACAATACAAACTATACAAGAGGGGAAAAACTTAACATCAACAGGTCTTCATAAGTGACTATAAATTTAATAATAAAACATACAATCTGGTGAATATAACAGTGAATTACAGTGATTTCTTACCAACAAATCCCTGAGAAAGATTCCAGACCCACAGTGGTTCAGCAAGGTTACAAGCAAAAGCCTATTGGATAGAACAGGATACAGACATGTGGAACAGGAGATGTTAGGATAAATCACACGCTGCAAAAGTCCCAAATCAGTATCACGGGGCAATCACTGTCATAGAGCCCACAAGGAAAAAGAGAAAAAGGAAGGTAAAAGAATACATGAAGAAAATACCTTGAGGTTGATAAAAGAAAGTTAAAGGCAAGGGCTCGACTTCATCACCATGAGTTTCACATATGACTCAGTCTCTCTCAGCAGAAAGGTATCCCGCCTGCTGAGAGCATTGTATAAAGCAAAAACTCCGTAGCTACAGCGATGAACGCAGAGATCTCCGGAAAAATTCACATCATGAACCAACCGATGCAGCTCAAATTCTAACCCCGACCTTTAGAACACAAAACAAACGGCTTGACCACTTCGCATCAGAGACCCCCAGATACAAGATACAAGAAAAACATGAAGAAGCTGGAAAGAATTAGAGAAAATAACACCCCTGACCGGACGGCTTGGATAGGATTAGCGGATGGCCTATGTACCCAAAGGTGACAATGCAAAGAAGAATGAAGACAGGCAATTTAAAAAATATGTAACTAGAGCAGGCTAAACAAGGTTGGCTACACATTTTTTATAGTATAAAATATTGCAACCACTCTTGATCGGCATCAGAAATATATTATCCGGTAGCTCTTTAGGATTGATCAATTGTTTGAGGAGCCCTAAAGGTATCACCTTAAATGTGGAAAATTGAGAATGACAGATTTGGGAGATGGTTGAACAGAGTATCTGGGTGATAAGTAAGAACAAGTTTTGCACGATCAGATAAAGGCAGGTGAGAAGGAATAATGGTGTCAGTACACGAGAACACCCCTGTGGGTAGAGGTGAAAATGGCTTCAGGGTAGAGATGCTAATGAAAGAAGTCAAGTATATCCTTGACCTTTTGTAGGAAGTCCTCATTGTCTTGAAGTTGACAAAACAACTTGATGATCTGAACTTTATCCATGACAGCTCTTCTGTGTCAAAACCATAATCTGGATCAAGATGCTGAGCAGCGCATGAGCTACAGTGGTCAGCGACCCATAGCTGACTACTAGCTTCAGGGCCAGCGAACCAGAGCTGCCAAGATCCTTCTACACCTCAACGCAATGATCCTAGATAACAGACTGCAGCAGAGCAGACTGGCTAAGGAGAAGGGATCGAAGAGGGAATGCTAATCCGGTACTCAAAAAATGCTTGCTGAAGTCAGATGTGTTGGACCGAAAGGTTGTAAACTATGACACAATGCATTCCGTTCTCTGGACTACAGGAGATTGAGAATGAACGAAGCCAAGCCAAGCCAAGCCAAAACCATAATCAGATGGAGAAAAAAAATGTAAACTTGATGAAATGTCACAGAAACATGGACTGAGAATACAGAGACAAAAATAAGATTATGAGAATAAATGCAACTAACAATCAAATTGTGTTGGGAGACATGCTCCTACAAGATGTCAAATAATGAATCTATCTCAGTAGCGATATAGACAAAGTAAGAGGTGCAGATAAATATATAAAAATAAGAATGCAAAAGATGAGAGGAGCTTCCATTACACTGGAGAACTTATGAAAATCAAAAGAAATTTAGCCAACACAAAAAATTGAAATATTTAACTCCAATGTCTGTCCTATTGGATGAAACATGAAGAACAACAAAAGCAACAACAAAAAAAGATACAGACTTTCATAAATGTATGCTTGCCCCAAAAATTATGATTGAAATGGCATGATAAGATCACTAATGTGGGACTGTTGGAAAGAACCAGACAGATACCAATGGCATTGGATAGAATACATTAAGGAAACCAACTGATAATATTACAAAGCCGTCTCTGGTCTGGAATTCCAAAAGCAAGTGAAGTACAGGCAGACCAAAACACACATGCAAAGAAGAACTTTAAGACAAACATAAAGGCAACAAGAAAGATGTGGACTGAACTGGAATGGATGATCCAGGCCAGGAGGACTTGATGTGTATTAGTTCAAGACCTGCGCTTCGCAGGGAGCTAAAAGGTTTTGGTCGACTGATTGGTTGATTGACTGATTAAATGGTATCTAGGTCGAAAATAATAGGACTAACCTTCCAAGTAAGTTACAAAAAGCTACTAAAGAGGGTTGGGCATGAAGGTAGAAATCTCCTCATGTTAAGCCATTGCTATGAAATCACCACTACAAAAATGCTCGGAAACAGTCTTCTTGTAAAGATGTCAGCTCTAATGGTGGCGCATGCTTCACTTTGATTGAGCGAAAAAGTCAATCAATCAAGATTAACATTCATCACAATTCTTCACCACACAACATAATTCATCACCACACATCACAATTCATCACCACACATCACAATTCATCACCACTAAACATAATTCATCACCACACATCACAATTCATCACCACCCATCACAATTCATCACCACTAAACATAATTCATCACCACACATCACAATTCATCACCACCCATCACAATTCATCACCACTAAACATAATTCATCACCACCCATCACAATTCATCACCACTAAACATAATTCATCACCACGCATCACAATTCTTCACTTCATCGCAATTCTTCACCATTCATCACAATTCTTCACTTCATCGCAATTCTTCACCATTAATCACAATTCTTCATTTCATCACAATTCTTCACCATTCATCACAATTCAATGAGGTCAAACAATTCTCCTTAATCCTTATTTACAACATACATACTAAGGTGCAGTGTGCTTATTCTTTGCTTCCCAGTAAAGGCCATAGGATACACAGAAGAAAATAATTAGATTGTGCGACCTATAAGATGTGAATGAAGCATCATTAATGCCTATACAACAATTTGCATTGATGGCATATAAATGAGTAAGCCAGGCGAGCTTTGTATGGACCAGACAAAGAGAATACGTAAAGCATTAGATGATTGTGCAATTAACCTATTTGTCAATTAGTTAATGCTGGTGTGCATGTCATTGATGCACTTACATATTTTGCCAAGCTGATTAGCACATTATTAACGCACTTACCAATTAGGTTGTACAGATTAGTGGATCATTAATCTAGTTGTCAATTAGCTCATGCTCATTCGCATATCATTAACCCACCAGTTAGCTCATGCTGATTAGTATATTATTAACTCAATTTCCAATTGACTCATGCTTATTAGCATACTATTAACCCACTTACCAAATAGTTCAAGCAGATCAGCATACCATTAACCCATTAACCAATTAGTTCAAGCAGATTAGCATACCATTAACCCATTTACCAATTAGCCAATGCTGATTAGCATATCGTCAACCCAGGTGTCAATAAAGGCATGCTGATTGATTGACACAATATAAAAGTCAAATTATGATACCTTAGCTTTTTTATTGCTGCCACACCCTCTTTAGAAAAGCCATGCCTGAGTGGTTGGCTCTGCGATCTGGTGCTCAAGCCAAACAGACATCCTGTCATGATGTGAACATCTTAACATATACACTCAGGAGTGATAGTTTTATAGATAACATAACACTGCTCTATTCTAATCTACAGCAGTGGTTCTCAACTTTTTCAAGGTTGTAGTCCCCCAGAAATCAATGATAATTCACTGCAGTTTCCTACTCACCCCCAACGGCACACAAGGTGAATTAAAACACCATGCACAAAATTAAAGTTTTAAATTTAGATTTGGTTTGTGGACCCCCAGAAGGGCTCTTCAGGGACATCAACAGGACTCTTTGCAGACCCCAACAGAATTCTTCATAGAACCCTACAAGACTCTTAATGAACCCATTCAGGACTCTTGACACCCACATAACTCTTTATGGTATCCCACAGGTCTGTGTGTGAGCCTCCTCATATTCCTCTTCATGGATCATCACTGGACTCTTCAGACTCTCAGGTTGTAAGCCAAAATGTCATAATAGCTGTTTTAAAAACACTGTTGTTACGTAATTTATTCCCATAGCTGGGGTCGTAGATGGGTTTTATAGTGAAGATAAAGTTAGTCCCATAGCAGACACTGCAGTCGGGGATGAAGCGTTAGAAAGTTGCATGAAGCCACAGCTTGTTATTGACGTGGGGTGGCCAGTCCCCTTCCTCGATTTATAGTGCTGAAGAATAAAGGAGGCTTGCCCCTGTAGATAAAGAAGTGTGTAGGCTAGATATGAAAAACCTATGTGGCACTGAGGTTTTGAGCCTGTGTCCATTTAGTCAAGAGACTGATAACCCGGCTGCTCAGCCATTCAGTCCTCTGTTAATGAGACTTAAACTAAAGCACCTTCTGAATGCCTAACTGCGGAACATGGATCCATCGCTGTAGTTCACATCCTTGATCGGCTCAAAGCATTGATATACTATTGCAGTGGGTGTCTGTGTAGTACTTTCATGTACACAATGGAATTGTACTCCTATTTTTTACATTTTTTTTTTGCATTCGCCGTATTTTTCTATTCTCCAAGGCGGTGGTTACACTGTTTTTATTTTGCGCCTACTGGCTCAGTGCATCCGAATTTTGCATGCTTTTTATGTAAGGGTCTGCTTCCTCTTGCATTTTCTAAAGGTTTGCTTCCCTGATGTAATGGCCAGTGCTGTGATTGGGGAGAGCACCCAGCACCTTTGGGATGTGAGCGGTATCATTTAACCGCTAGCCCATGCTGTCCCCACTCCTGTATCAAAGATGGAACTTTCTTTCAAATTCAAAAAGAGTACTCCACACTCAGCACACATTTGACCTGTTAGGCTGGGAATGTAAACACATGATCTGTGAAGTCTTGCCTTTCTTCTTCATTCGTCCTAGGAAGGATGTTTTATGTCCCTGTTTCGCAGTTTACAAATAGGCTGTGATATCTATGCTTTTCGGCCCGACACATACAATTTCAGCAAGGTATTTTTGGGACCTGGTTGTCTTTCCTCTTTGATTCCTACCTTTTAGTCAATCTACAATAGTGCAGCTTGTTTCTAGGTCGCCATTTAGAGGCAGATTAGGGTCTTAGTCAGTTATGGATCACTGACCCTGATGCAGCTATGAGTCGTTGACTGCTATCAGCTCATTTCCTGCTGCATCTACAATTCTATCACTAGCAGTCTCCTCTATAACTTCTACACATATATAATTCTGCAATTCTTCAATTCTAAGACACCATCGATTGTAAGACACATAATCCTCATCATGTAGCATGTCCTTTGTAGAACGTCGCTCCCATCACAGTCTGTCTGAAAGAAACTCGCTCTCTTGCCAGGCATTCCTAGATATCTTGGTGCCATTGTCTTCTTGGTTTACCCCTTCCTCTTTTGCCTGGCTCCATACCTTCCATCATCGTTCTCTCAAGACCGTGTGATGTATTTGCATTTTCTAGCCAAAATGGAATTAATAAACCAGTTCTCCTCTATGCTCAACTCTTGCCGAATGTCTGCATTTGTTTTTTTCTCTGTCCAGGGTATTTTGAGGATCTTTCTGTAATATTTTGACTCGAAGGATTCGATTCTTTGTCTAGAAGTTTTGGTAATAGTCCATGATTCACAGCCATAAGCTGCCACAGGAAAAACACAGGCTCTCAAGACTTTTACTTTTATCATTTTGTTAGTGCTCTGCCATAATTTCTTCAGGCTGTTCAGTCTTTGCATTGCCATAGCTAGTCTTCTTCTGATTTCTTTCGAGCAGTCGCCATTTTTGTCAATTCTGGAGCCCAGATATTCAAAATGTGTGACCTGATCTATTTCCTCACCACCCACTGTAAATTTATGCTGACAAAGCAGCTGCTCTAGCCCTTCTGCACTTCTTGATAGTATCACTGTGTCATCTGCATATCATAACTCTGGAATCTCGTACGCCCCAATCATAAATGGGTCGAAACTTTCAATGTTCTTGTCTTCTCTAACATTTCTCATTATACATTCCACAAATATGTTGTACAGATAAGGAGAGAGGATACATCCCTGTCGGACTCCCTTTTGTACTGCAAACTAATCTGATGTTTGGCCAGATACTCTGACAGCAGCTTGTTGATCTTGGTATAATGTTTCAATGAGATGAACTATATGCAAAGGAAGTAAGACACATACTAAGAACAAATTATTTATTCGGTGGTATGTTTTTTATCCCTTCCTTCTGTATCATTGGCAGTCAACTTCACATTTGATTTTTCTGAATTCCTAGTTGAGCCATTGAAATCTGAATTATTCCATAATATTGAATATCATTCTTTGAGCCATCAAACGCTTTACATGAAAATATGGAATTATGGTCATTTCTACAACGATGTACATTTGTTCACTAATGTTAAATTTTCATCTTTCCACCCAATTTCCATGTTCTTTTGGACACATGATAATTTCTCTTTTTAATGCAGCTTCATGGTGCAATCATTTTGACATTATTTTTAACGACAATAAGGGATCAAAATGAATTAAACTTAAATGATACAACAATATTTAAACAAGATGAACACTGGAAGTTAAACTGCCAAATTTGCACATGTGTTAGGCAGTGACAATGCTGCTTGAAGTTTCATCCACTGAACGCTGTACATAGTTGGCCTCTTGATACTGACTTGGGACTTTTGCAGTGTATTGTAAGATGCATCCCGATTTTAATAGTTGTCCATCACAAGTGATGAAGACCACTCTCTTTGTTCAGCCGTGTGGACAGTTGTATCTCTTGCTGTGTCCGCTGAAATGGGTGACTTGCGTGGTTATTTGGATTAAAGTGAGGAAGAAACTGCGCCTTTTGTCAACCTCACTCACAGAGCCTAAGCTACCTTTTGCCAGTGGCAAGACATTCATCGAGACGACTGGAGATAGCACATGATGCAGATTTTGCCTCAGGGTTACCACCGAAGCCTTTCCGTCCACAGGGTAGAAAGGTGGGATGGCATCTAACGCAGTTTGTCGTGCCTTTTCGATAACCACAAGAGGTCGTATGGACAACACTCAGCGTGTGAGTGAGTCTGGCATCTCTCCCCAGCTGTGTTCAGCTCATAATAGTAGCATCTAAAATTCCCACACGCCAAATTCGTGAAGGTGAACCGGCAGAACTAACCCGTGAAATACGACACAGGTATAAGCGTAGTGCCATTCAGCCGGTGTCCAGACCAGGATAAACGGATGGAAGAAATCACAAAAAAAGAACGAAATAAACAGTCCAGACGGAAAACAACACCATGTTTCCGTGAACACAAGTGTAAGTCGTCGACTAGTGTGAATTCCAGGCAAATCTGGGGTCTAGCGGCATCCATAATGATCCAAAACAGTAGGAGAAATGTAGACTCGCAGCCAGTTATGGCGCCATCTTTGCCAGATTTTAGAGATGTTTAAATGGGAACAAATCTTCATCATCATCATCAGCTGGTTGGTCAGTCAGAAAACTGGTTGTAATGTTGTCTGAGTATGTCTCTCCCTTTGACCTTATCCTCTGCAGCTCTCTTCATTTCGGCGCAGGTTCATGGTTTGATGTCTCTACATGCCTGATGTGAAGGTGAGTTTTGGTCCCTCCTTCTTCTTTTTCCCCTGGATTTTGCCTTCTAGTATCTTTTGTAGCAGGATAACATATTTTGCCACAGCCAACGTTTTTGTATTATTTTCAATATTTGCCTTTGTGCCCCTATCTTTTTAAGAACATTGTCATTGGATTTTCTTTCAGTCCAACTCATTCATTCCATTCTATGGTAGCAGCACAGTTCAATCCATGTTTCAACCCCATATAGTACATAGGTAGTGATAGTTTGCCCTAAATGTGTAAATTTCTGTACTTGTTCGATTACTTCTTGATTGATATTATATTTATTTGCCTACGTTACTTGACTGTTATAGTCTTTGTTTTCAATGTGTTTATTTTCATATCAAAATATTTGGCTGTGCTGTTAATTTTTCAAGAAGTTTTAGCAATGTTGCTTCTGGTTCTTCTGGTTTGATCATTAGCAAATTTTATGGCATTTACTTTCATACCATTGACTTTGGCACCTCTATTACAACTCCGAACAATTCTTTCCATCATCATCTCAGAATATGCGTTATAGAGACTCGCTTAAAGCAAGCAATCCACTCGTACCCTCCTGTTTTATTGAAACTTGATCTGTTAGTTCTTCTTTAATATTTATTCTTCCTTTCTTCTTCAGCTTACATCCTGAAAAGGACGTTGTGACGATGTGTTGTACTTTGTAGTGAGGCTATGATATCTGTGCCTTTCGGATCGACACTTGATTTCAGCCTGCTTTTTTTGGTACCGGTTTTTCCAGACTACACTAGTACAGCCTGTTTTGAGGGCCGCCACTTGGAGGTGGAATTTGGTTTTTGCCAAGCAGCCAGCTATGAGTTACTTCGACTTCTTTGATTGATATAACGGCTTCCTCATTTTCATATAGGTTCTGAAATAACCAAATGATTGCATCTTGGAATTGAAGAAGTACAGTATGACTTGACTAAGTCACTCCTCTTCCTACTACGGGGTGTGGATGTATTTTATTTTTCATACGGCTTATAGTTTCTACAGGATTGGGCGGCCGACCCCTTGCTCAACCCTCCTATAAAATTCATGGCATATTACAGCATTATATCTTTGCTCCCCTTTTGGACCAGATAAAAGATGGACATATATAAAACATATCTGTATTATAGTTAGAAATAACATATATATGTTCTGACCTGCATATGTACAGCACACTATCTCATCATAACTGGGAGATCCGACAATACCACCCTTCACAGATGTGATGCTTTCGTTGCAACTCTGTTTAAATGAAATACATGATGAGAAGCCAATGTGATATCATCTAGTAAAATCTGGTACCACTTCCCACCGGTGTCACCTTTCACTGGTGTCACTTCTCACTGGTGTCACTTCTCACTGGTGTCACTTATCACTGGTGTCACTTCCCATTGGTGTCACTTCTCACTGGTTCCACTTCTCATTGGTGTCACTTCCCACTGGTGTCACTTCCCACTGGTGTCACTTTTCACTGGTGTCACTTCCCACTGGTGTCACTTCCTGTTGGTTGGTGTCACTTCTTACTGGTCCCACTTCCCACTTCTCACTGGTGTCGCTTCTTACTGGTCAAACTTCCCACTGGTGTCACTTCCAACTAGTGTCACTTCCCACTAGTGTCCCTTCCCATTGGTGTCACTTCTTACTGATCCCACTTCTCACTAGTGTCACTTCCAGATGATGTCACTTCCCAGAGAGCTCCAAGAATAACAGATGATCCAGTATTCTTCTCAACCAAGTATTACCTGCCTTGAAAAGAACAGGACAACTGTAACCTACCACAATAACATCGGTCAGGGTCAAGCGCAATATACAGACAAAGACCACACCTTTCTTCCATGTAGTGCATCCTGTAAACAGGCTGTTTTTAAGGCAGTCTGGCTAACTAACAAGATTTGGATCAACATGACCCCCATAGTAATGAACGGCACGCTGATGAAGCCAAGCATAGCACAACAGCCTGGAGGACTCCAGCCTACCTATCTCGGCATGCACGAGATGTGAAGAAAGCTATTGCAACCTGCTTCCTTTTTCAGGGCACACAAAAGAGTAAACAGACTCATTGTGGGCATTCAACAACAACAACAACGTTTTTGTATGTCAATTTTGAATATATATAAAGTTACGGTAAAGGTCAGTCCCATGGCAACAATTGCCATCGAGGATGAAGATAACTCTTTTTCTACTAAGGCACAGACTGTGTGGGGTGGTCAGTTCCCTTCCTTGCTGTTTTTACTTTCTCGAGCTCATACATTCGGGACCCATTTACAACTGGGCTGACTGGAGGAGCAGCCGTACCAGGCACGAACCACGTCCCATATTTTTTTGTCTGTCCATGATTTAAAAACCTGGCATTCTGTAATCCCAGTCTAGCATGTCGGCTCACTCTCGACTAGGCTACACACTCCCCATTAAAGAAAGCAGCAGAGTTATTAGTATCTCCATGGAGTTTGTTATGGTGTTTTCTTTATTCCTCATATTTGGGATACTGTTGTTGCAATAAATGTTCTTCAGCAGTCATTAAATCATTGTCATGGTTACATTCTTAACTAGTCCCTATGTTTAGTTTGTTGAACAGATAGTATCTCAATTTATTTTTGGTTGTGCCAATGAATATGGCAAAATTTGGGTATAAAAGAATATGTATACTTTCTTGTTAACCATTCACAGACCCATTCAACTAGTCTCGACAGCGCACAAAAACATCAGTTGTATCTGACTTGACCAAAATCGACATCTAACCTTGATGTTTCACTGTGTCGTTTAGGGACATATTTAGACTGACCTAAAGTATGGTTTAATATCTAGCACATGTGCAGCTTTAGTTTACAATTATTTCCATCAGGTCTTCATTTACAAGTGTGGTGAATTTTTGTTTAACTTGTCTGCACGATGAAATTAGGACTTCAATAGCCAACAAATTACTTATTATTTAATCAGGCCAATGGCCATGCATCTAGATTACACATGGATATTAAATACAAGTTCAGTTCAGACTCTGACTAGCCCACAGAGAAAAGTGACCATGGTAATGTTATTGATAAAATAACACAGAAATACAGCCCACATAGTGAGCACACATACACAAAAATTACATCATAATTTTACCTCCATATTAATTAATGCTTCATACTAATTATGAAAACTTCAAATAACAGAACATTTAATCATGTATATTTAGACCATTAGATAATAATTATAGCTCAATTTGGTTAATAATAATTTATTTTATTATGAAAAGAGCTATTTGACATACAAAGTTGCTGCACTTGTCTCAGACGGTAAGACACAAATCTGGCAAATTAGACCAGACTATAAAAATGTTATGAAAAATATTTGTTACCTAACCAAACATTGTCACATTTCAAAATAAACAGTGTTTGTTAAACTTAGTATGGATTAGTATTGACATTAAGTTTAAAGAAAACTGCTTCGTCCCCCCAAAAAATGTAAAACTTACATAACTATAACGGTGAATGGGCTCATCTGCTTCGTCATAGCTGTACACCTCAACTTGCCCGTCATCACGACCAACTAGGAGGTCCAGAACACCGTCTGCTGTGATGTCATAATTATCCAGGCATAACACTCCTGATGACGTTAAAAAAATAAAAAAGCTGGTGATGGTCAGTAGACTCAAGAAAATAATTCAAAAACTTTGGTACAATAAATGCTTATTTTAACTGTTTATACTGATACATCTGGGCCGAAGATGCAGTGAACGTTAGGATCAGTGAACCAGAGCTAAGATCATGTTCTGCCTCCAAGTGGTGGCCCTGGAAACACCCTGCATCCATGCAGCCTGGTCAAAGGAATAGGTATCAAAGATGAAAAGCAACACCCAGTCCCAAAAATGTACTGTGCTGAAACCAGTTGTGATGTCTTTGAAAGATCCTTTTCAGGATGAACAATGAAGAAAAAGACTGATACCATCACAACGTTTGAAAATGTACTTTTCAGGATGAACAACAAAGAAGAAGAACGATGCAGATAAACGAATTAGTATTTGGCAACAGCCAATGTCCTTCCATAAGAAGCTGTACGGAAGTGCATGGAGCCTCAAGTCATTGAAGGGGAGGTCTGAAGACAAAATAAAAAGCAGATGAATAATACAGATTCATAAAATTATAATATAGGACACCATTAACTTGAAGTTTTATAGAACTAGTATCTAAATACTAGTATTTATGACAGGTAATATAGTACTTAAATAATAGATCCAGAATCTTATCCGTGCCAACAAACCTAACGGAGTCATCTAAAGGAAAACTATTAAAAACCTTCGGTGTTCTCCTAAATAGCTTTCGATGATGGTTGTAATCCACTATGGTTCACATTTTTGCCCAGACCAGCCACACATGTGGTTTCTTTGCTTGAAGATATAGTTGTCTTGTGTTACCCTTTCTGATTTAGTGAATATTGTGAATATCAAAGTTTTCACAAATTGTATTTGATTGTTTTAGTGTGATCACCACATTAAATAAAATAATTACAGCCAATAATAAGGTTGTCCCTCAAGTCCGTTACCTTGAAATGGTGGTGAGGGAGCTTGCATGTCTCAATGACCACAGGAGATAGGCCAATGGAAGTGAAAGCTTCCATAAGGGTCATCCAAGCTGGATAGGTCATGGGGGAGGGAATAGATTAAATAAGGACAACTCACCTAGAGAATAATAGGTTAGGTTAGGGCCGACCACCCAAATCTATTTTTTAAAAGTCTGTTACAAAAGCATTGATAACAATGCAAAAGCAAATGGCCTTGGGAAAGTAAGGGCCTTCGGAAACAAGAGTGACGCAGTGGAGTGAAAGCCGCAAGGAAGCTCCACGGCTGATTGCCCGTCTGAATACCAAGAAAAAAACAAATATAGTGATATGAAATGTTAGAAAAATGTACCAGGCAGGTAAAACAGCCCAGATAGCTAAAGAGATGAGGAATTACAAATTGGCAGTGCTGGGACTGTGCGAAACAAGATGGACACAATCAGGAAAGATGAGACTGACTAGTAGGGAAATGATAATGTATTCTGGAAACAACAGAACTGATGCCCAACATACAGAGGAAGTGGCACTGATGCTCTCTAGAGAAGCACAGTGAGAGGTAATAAAGTGGGAGGCTATTACAAACCGAATCATGAGCGCAAGTTTTAGAACAAGGAATAAATACATCAATATAAACATTATTCAGTGCTAACCCCTAACGAAGCTGACGATGATAACAAGCAAGAGTTCTACAAGCTGGAAGAGGTCCTTGACACGCAGAAAAAGAAAGATGTCTTAATTTTAATGGGAGACAAATGCTAAAGTGGAAGCAGACAACCTAGGTTACAAACAGATAATGGGAAGACAAGAAATGGGACAGATGAAAGAAAATGAATAAATGTTTGCAGAGCTATGTGTGCTACACAAAATGATTGGAGGAAGCATGTTTCCATATAAAAAGATACATAAGGCCACATGGAGATCTCCTGACCATGTAACGGAAAATCAGATTTATCACATCTGTGTCAGTCAAACGTTCAGAAGTACACTACAAGATGGAAGAGTAAAGTGAGGTGCAGGTATAGCGTCAGACCACCACATGTTGCTGAGAAGTTGCAGCTCAAACTAAAAAAGTACCCAGTACAGGGCGCAAGGAGAACAAGATATAACGTACACTTATTACAACACAAAAAGAAAAAGACAGAATTTAGCTTAAAACTGAATAATTAAGTGCTACAAGAGGTATATGAGGATGAGTTACCGAACCCAAGCCACCAAAGCAGAAGCACAGACTAATTATACTGTTACAGACAAAGAGGTCAAGACATGTATAAGGAAAAATAAAAGGGAATATAATGACAAGCTGGCACAGGAGGCAGAAGAGACAACTGAGAGAGGAAATATGAAAGATCTCTACTCATTAACAAAGAAAATGGCAAATAGATATATACAGACAGACAAATCAATTCAAGGATCGAAAAGACAGGATATTGACATCATCGGAGGAACAACAGAAACAATGAGTTGAGTATTTCAAACAAAGTCTAAACAAACCTCCACCACAAGAAACACCAAACATCCTACCAGGAGACCCTGAACTTGGATGGCAACCCACCAAGTAAGAGAGAAATCCAAAGAGCTATATCCAAACTCAAGAAAAGGAAAGTGGCAAGACCAGATGGAATAGCAGCAGAAGCCATAATGGAAGATATAGATAAGGCCACTGATACATCGCAAGGATTATTCAAGAAGATCTGGGGAGAGGAGAGTGGGCCAACAGAATGGAAAGAAGGACATCTGATTAAACTGCCTAAGAATGTGGACCTGGCAGATTGCAGCAATTATAGGGGGATTACATTACTGTCGGTGCCAGGCAAGATATTCAACAGAATCATCTTGGGCAGATTAAAAACTGAAGTAGACAAAAAGCTCAGATAGGAACACACAGGATTTCGCCAGGGAAGATCATACACAGATCATATAGCTACGCTACGCATCATAGTAGAACAAAGCATTGAATGGAAATCATCCCTATACACACATTTTATAGACTATGAAAAGGTGTTTGACAAGTGTGGATCGAAGTACTCTATGGCAACTGTTGAGACACTATGCGATACCAGAAAAGTACACAACCCTCATCCAGAATATGTACAAAGACACAGTTAGTAGAGTGGTACATGAAAGAATACTGAATGGAAGCTTCGGGGTGCAAACAGGAGTGAGACAGGGATGCCTGCTCTCACCTTTCCTGTTCTTATTGCCTATAGATTGGATAATGAAGACATCAATCAAAGGCAACAAAACTGGTAATCAGTGGACATTATTGTCACAATTGCAGGACTTGGACTATGCAGATGATCTGGTACTTTTGTCACACAGTCACGTGCAAGAGAAACTTGATAGAGTGAAAGAACAATTGGCCAAACTGGGCCTGAATTTCAACATGAAGAAAACCAAGCTCCTTAAACTCAACACTAACAGCAAAGAACCAATCATGCTGGAGGGAGAGCAGTTGGAGGAAGTGGATACCTTTACCTATTTGGCCAGCACAATAGACACATCAAGAGGTACAGATGCAGATGAAAAGATCAGAATTGGAAAGGCACAAGGCATTCCTGATGCTTAACAATATATGGAGATCCAGAGATATTAAGATTCACACCAAAATTAGAATATTCAACGCAAGTGTTAAGTCAGTGTTGCTGTATGGAGCGAAGACATGGAGAACAACCAAGGTCACACAACAAAGATCCAAGTCCTTCGTTAACAGATGCCTATGAAGGATAATGGGCATAAAGTGGCAGGACATGGTGAGGAATGAAGAATGAGAAAGGAGCCAACAACAGCCTTGGAACAACAAATTAAGCAAATAAAAATGGAGATGGATAGGATATACGCTGCGGAAGGCACAGTCCAACATAGCCAGACAGGCTCTTGCATGGAATGCTCAGGGGAAAAGAGAGAGCAGTAGACCCAAAAATATGTGGAGAAGAAAATGTGAGAAGGAGATAAAATTAAATAATGACACCTGGAGAGAGGCAGAAAGAGCAGCCAGGACTGTGTATGCTGGTGAGGAGATGTCGATGACTTATGCACTGAGAGAAACGACGGGCTTTGATTGATTTATTGATTAATAAGGTTGTTACAGTATTTATTATCAGCAGACTACCTTAAAACTACTACAAACTGAAGGGGAAGCAGCCTAACCTCTGATCAGACATGTTAGGGTTAGGTAAAATATACTGGCCAGGACCCCACCTCAACTGTTCTTCTTGGCAGTCTGGCTAATGAGGTGGGGGATCAATGTGATCCCCGCAGTAGTAAGCAACACGTTTATGAAGCCAAGCATAGCACAACATCAGCATGCTCAGGAAGTGAGGAAAGACACTGCAACCCACCACTAAACGTCCTTTTCAGGGCGCGTAAAATAGTTCTTGTTTAGATTGCCCACAATGAGATTTACTCTTTTGTGCGCCCTGAAAAGGACGTTAAGTGGCAGGCGGCAGTAACTTTAGTCACATCCCGAGCGTGCTGATGAAGGTAGACCGTGGTCCTCCAGGCTATTGTGCTATGCTTGGCTTCATCTGCGTTAGCCAGGCTGCCATGAAAACAGCCTGTTTCCAGGGAGGACTACTAGGAAGCTGAGGTTAGGGTCTTGCCCAGTATGTTTTGCCTGACCCTGGCTAACATGTCTGATCAGTATATTTTGTCTGACAAGGAGTTAGTCTTCCTCTGACGCGCAAAATAGTAGACACATTCATTGTGGTCATTCACAAAAACAACAACACAACAAAGGTACAGGGTTCAAGTCTTTTTACTGGCACGCTTCAGTTCAGTTGACCGTGCTGTAAATGGATATCTGACTTAATGTTAGAGAAGGAAAGGCAGCGAGGAAGGGAACTCGCCACCCATCTCATAAACAAGACGTGGCCTTCTACAATGAAGTCTCTTAATACTACATCCCCAACAGCAGTGTCTGCTATGACATGACCTCTACCTTTTACATAAGCTACGCACCACTGATAAGATGACTGCAGCACATGAAATGGTAAATGTTAGTCTTTCAAGCTGCAACAGTTTCTGGGTTACAACACTTGGGTTGGAACTGAATCTGGCATATAAGTACAAAGATCACCTGTAGCTACATTCTAATTGCCTGCTGCCAGAAGGCAGACAGGCTAAAGACAATTGTAGATGAGGGAATTTTCCTCGACAGACAAACTTTCCTACATTTTATTATATACGAGGCATGTTCAAATGAAACGGACCAAACTGCAACAAGTGAACACACGTACAATGCATACTCACGTCCTACAAGAGTTAGCGCCACAATATGCGCCTGACCTGATCTCAGAAGATCTTTCGTTAAGTCACGTCCTTCTTTAAACATCATTGTCCAGCTCTCCCCTGTTGTCTTCAATACACTTTTGGCACCATAGACTGCCTGCATTCTGCAATGAATGTCAACTGGTCGACATCATTCAGCTGTTAGAAACCAAATCAACGTTCGCTGATAAACTCCAGACGGATTCTGTATCACACCCACCATGTTTTCGGTAGTCTGCTGAAGGAACTATAAGTCGAAGGATAATAAAATTTTGCAAATTTTATGGTTGGTATGTGCTGTTTACACCAGAAGTGACGCCATCATGCGTATCTTCACTTGTTGCACTTTGGTACGGTTTCATTTGAACACACCTCGTAGTTACCATCAACTATATACATAATTCTGACCTACTAACCTCCACATCGTTTCTCATTGGTCAGCTCCCATCGATGACTTGGCACTAACCTGTGAACAGTGCATGAGAAATAAAACTTCTAATTTTTAAAGATGGGGAGGAGGAAGAGAGAAATGTTTCAACAGCAATTAACAGGTAAATCAAAACATATACCACCACTTTGGAGCATTGGGCTTCAACAAATACACACAAAGTCTTCCTTTCAAGGCCATCTGGGCCAGCTCAAACCACATCTTACTAGTCACCAATTGAGCATGATGCATGCACCCTCTGTAGTTGCAAAGGAACCAGAGTTATACTGCACATCACTGGAGACAAGGAGGCAAATTGCACCACATTCTTGTGTCTGAAATCCATCCTAAAAGGCACAGTGGCTCAGGATGTGACGATCCCTTTGCTTGAACTTTTGGTAACACATCTTCAGCCTAAGAGGAGTTCGGCATAACCAGCAGGCAATTGGTGGCGAGGAAATGAGTGCAGTGAACCCTATCTTGGCTACAGTATATCAGAGCGGAGCATAGTCGTTAACTTATGTCCCACACTGATGTGACAGTCCTACACTGATGTGACAGTCTCACACTGATGTGACAGCCCCTTTCTGGTTTTAGACCTGGGTGGATAGATAATCCACAGACATACCAGCAACAGGAAAAAATGGGCCAAAGGGCAGAAGCCCATAGGCCGCTTGATCAATAAAAAAACCAGCTCAAACCACATCTTCCTAGTCTCTTTAATATTTGCCTCAAGCTCTCTCCTACATGAATTGTAGGCCTGCCTCTACTTCTCTTGTCTATGGTGATTCCAGAACAGAGACTACCTTGCAATGCTATCAGCTGGTTTCCTTAATATCCGCCGCCAACACCTTCTCTTCATGTCCTGTTCCAAAGGTATCTGTCCTCTCTCACGGATCCACATCAGTGATCTTAACATACCATTTCAATCCCTCTACTCTGCATCCGCCAAAAAAGACTCCAGTTCACCGTTAACTGATGCCTACGAAGGATAATGGGCATAAAGCAGCAGGGCATGGTGAGGAATTAAGACATGTGGGAAAGGACAACAGCCACTGGAACAACAAATTAAGTAAAGAAAATGGGACTGAATTGGACATACACTACAGAATGCACCGTCCTACATAGCCAGACAGGCTCTTATATGGAATCCTCAAGGGAATGGAAAGTGGTAAATGGAGAAGAGAATGTGAGAAGGAACAAAAATGAAATAATTACACCTGGAGAGAAAAAGCAGCCCAGGATTGTGTATGCTGGCGGGATGCTATCAATGGCCTATGCAGTAAGAGAACCTATGGGCTTTGATTGATTGATTGATAGGATCAAGATGCTGAGCAGCGCATGAGAGCTGCAGTGTTCAGCGACCTATAGCTGACTGCTAGCGTCAGGGCCAGCAAACCATAGCTGCCAAGACCCTTCTACACCTCCACACGGTGATCCTGGATAACAAGCTGCAGCAGGGCAGACTGGCTAAGGAGAAGGGATCGAAGAGGGAATGCTAACCTGGTACTCAAAAAAAGGTGCAAATATCGCAGCCAAGCTGTAAACTACGACACAATGCATTCCGTTCTCTGGACTACATTCTGTTACTTAGGCCCTTTCAGGGTTTGGTAGCGGGAGATTGAGAACGAATGAAGAAGAAGAAGAAGAAGAAGAAGATTGATTGATTAATACTTAACTTAATGTCTTTATACTGGTTTAGAAGAATCTACAGAATCTGTATACAACCAGTTTCTTGGAGGGTGATTTTTACTGATGTGCTAGTCTATCTTAATAGACTCAAACACTATAGCTAAGTAGACCCACAGCCAGTTAGGCGCCATCTATAGCTGCTCTTAACAAACCACCTGGGGAAAGGTACAAATAACTTTGGTAGATTTTTAATTTGAATTTTGTTCGGGCAACGACTGTTTAGGCTACCCTTTTCTATTTCCAACTGCCAAGATCGATCTCACTACCCAGAGATCAGGGGAAGTTTTACCACAAGATCGACGTGAAAAAAATGTCAGTCTCCACCGTGATTCGAACACGTGACCTTCGGACCCGAGGCGGACACCTTACCTCAAGATCACTAAGCCTGTCATCATCAAACAGACTGCCTTTGATAGAATATAGTAACTTGTGTCTGTATTTAATATCCACAGTATGAGTGTTTTTGAAGTTCGGAAGTGCATGGCAAGAAGTGTATCACAAAAATTTGCATTTCAGCTCCAAACGAAGTATAGGGCCACAACTGATTCCCTTAGACGAAGCCTATATCCAAACATTTTCTGTGGCAGTTTCACAGCAATGGTTCCACATGGTAAAGTTGCTAGCCATATGCACAACCTTTTTTATTTACCTTTTATGAGATACTTGAATGGTTATATAGAAAGAAGCACCAAAAAAAAGACAAAACAAATAAAGAAATGAACACTTACGTTCCAATCTGCATCAGTCCTACTCTGCCATCTGATGTACCATACAGAATTTCATTACCATCTTCACCTGTTTAACAAAGACAAAGGTGTTAGTAAGTACTGTTAATGCACTTGGAATTCTTGGAATCCTGGTATTCAAACAGGCATGTTAATGTCTGTTGCCAGGTAGCCGACGGCTTCGGCTATACATAGTAGGTATTTTAAAACTTCTGGCGGCTTACTAGGCCTGGGAGAAGATACAAATAAATTGGGCAGATTTTCCCCAAGTAGATATTTGAATTTTGTCCGGGCAGCGGCCGTTAAGTTAACTCTTTTCAATTTCTAACTGCCAAAAGAGATATTTTACATCCTTGACACTGAACACTACCCAGAGATCAGGGAAATTTGTATCAGAAGATCCACGTTAAAAAAATCCCTGTCCCCACCATGATTCTAACCCGCAACCTCCAATGCCCAAGGCAGACACCTTACCTCAAGACCATTGATCACCTCTGTTTATGCACTAACTACCTTAAGCCAAGCATAACACTACATAAGTTAACATTCTTCAACTCGTTAAACAGTCCATTTAATTATCTTCAAAACGGCATTTGATTCATCAAAATATGTTAACAATTAAGAAATCAATCAATCAAAATTTTTACATCCTTCTGTGGAGCATAGGTCTTCAACAAATACAGGCCAAACCTTTCTGTCATGGGTCATCTGAACCAGCTTAAATCACATCTTCCCAGTCTAATATTTGCCTCAAGCTATCGCAGCCATGATTGAGTAGGTCTGCCTCTACCTCTCTTGCTTCTGGGGTTACAGAACAGTCTTCAACTGTTTTACTTAATGCACAACTAATGCTAACATCCCAGGTGGTTTGTTTAGAGCAGCTATAGATGGCGCCTAACTGGCTGCGAGTCTACTTAGCTCTAGTGTTTGAGTCTATTAACATTGACTCGCTAAGCCACCCTCCAAGAAACTGTTTGTATACAGATTCTGTAGCATCTTCTAAACCAGTATAAATACTTTAAGTTAGCTCTTATTCATTCCTGTACCCCTGGTGTATGTCTGGCCTTCTTCTACAGATCCCAATATGTGATCTTATCATGTCATGTCATTTTAATCCCTCTATTCCCCACATTTATTAAAAGTCTGCACCTTTGTTATTATCGTTTTTTGTGGTCCTCCATGCATTTTATGATAAATTTATATCAGTTCTTTTCTTTCCTACTCACTCTGTATACCCGAGGGAGCTACAAATGAAAACCTTGAATTGTTTTTTTCCACAAATATTATAAGAAAAAGTGTCACATGTGTATCAGGCTTGGCTTGGCTTCGTTCGTTCTCAATTTCCTGCTACCAAACTATGAAGGGGCTTATGTAGCAGAAGTCCAGAGAACGGAATGCGTTGTGTTGTAGTTTACAGCTTGACTGCGATATTTGCACCTTTAGGTCCAACACATCCGACTTCAGCAAGCATTTTTTGAGTACCGGGTTAGCATTCCCTCTTCGATCCCTTCTCCTTAGCCCGTCTGCCCTGCTGCAGCCCGTTATCCAGGATCACCGCATGGAGGTGTAGAAGGGTCTTGGCAGCTCTGGTTGGCTGGCCCTGACGGTAGCAGTCAGTTATGGGTCGCTGACCACTGCAGCTCATGCGCTCACATGTGTATATCATTTTGTTTAGCTTGATATAAGTTTGCCAGTACCTACAAAGTGCATGCATTCATATATGAAATAAAGTCTTTTGGTTATTGTACCATGTCATCATTAATCCACCTTGCAGATACTTTTGTGAAACTGGAGCATATTATGAATGATGTGGTATGCTAAACCTTGACTGATGTTCAGAAGTGCAACTATTTCATTTCACGAAACGATTTTTCATAATGATGCATTCAACTGCTGCAATCAACTCTGGTGTCATTACTTCATGTGCCTGACCCAGTCGTCACAAAACTCACGCCATTTCATAACTTCCTACTTCACTTGTACACTTGCTGGAGGGACTAGCATACTGATTAAAACTGTATTGGATTCAGATATGCTACTTATCTGAACTTGACGTAAACGTAGCATTCTGTAAGCATGTTTCTGCACAAATTATTTGCTGGCAGAAGATGATTGTTAGCACTTTTTAAATATCCTGGCTAATGGTACTGAGAAAATGACTTTTATATGTTATTTGTTCATATTTAATGAGAAAATGACTTTTATACGTTATTTGTTCATATTTAATGAGAAAATGACTTTTATACGTTATTTGTTCATATTTAATGACAATATGACTTTTATACGTTATTTGTTCATATTTAATGACAAAATGACTTCTATACGTTATTTGTTCATATTTAATGAGAAAATGACTTTTATACGTTATTTGTTCATATTTAATGACAATATGACTTATATACGTTATTTGTTCATATTTAATGACAATATGACTTCTATACGTTATTTGTTCATATTTAATGACAATATGACTTCTATACGTTATTTGTTCATATTTAATGATAATATGACTTCTATACGTTATTTGTTCATATTTAATGACAATATGACTTCTAAACATCATTTGTTAAAAGGTTTATTGACAATATTTTATTTTTTTGTGCATTTGCCTTATTTCTTTATTCCCCAAGGTGGTGTGCGTTGCACTATGTTTCTATTTTGCACTTGTCTGCACAGTGCATTCGACTTCGGCATGCATTTTATGTAAGGGTCTGCTTCCTCCAGCATTTTCCAAGGGTTTGCTTCCCCTGGGTAACAGCCGGTGCTGCGATGGAGAGCGAACCCAGCACCTTTGGATTGTGAGCCATGTCCCTTACCATTAGCCCACGCCGCCCCCATTGAAAATATAACTCCAATATTGAGATGTTTAGTGACAATATGACTTCTAGACCTCCTTTGTTAATTGTGCTAATGAGAATATGACATATACCTCCATTGTTTCCATACAGCTCCAAAACCACAGGAGGCCCAGGAACCTCTGCCTCATACAGCAACTCGGATCCCTGCCAAAAAGAGTACACCAAAACACATCAGGTGGGACAGTTGCAGAGGTAGACGGAAGTGAACATTATTTGTTGTATACACCTGTTAATAATAATTTAGAACAGTGGTTCTTAACTGATTAACTACGACAAGCCAACATCTAGGCCCCTGAAAAAATGCTGAAATACATCCCCAATATCCTTGAACCGCTGACATTTTGTGTACAAATAGTCACCTATTTGTCAAAATTAAATTATTTTAAACTTAAGAATGTTGTTTATACCAAAAGTGCCATCATTTCAGTATGCAGACATTTCTGGCAAGTTTAAAGTCAGTTCTTTATACAACATGTTGAAATTTGTGGTGATTGTGTTGAAAATAATTGATATTTTCAACATTACATGCCTTCAGTAAAATGTGGAATGTTGTGAGAATTATTAGAGCTAATTAGGTGAAACTTTAGGAACATCTTTGAACATGGATTATCTTCAAATGGAAGTGATAAAGTTTGAGTAATTAACATAATTATTGAGCTGTGAGTAAACAATTTTAGTTTTTTGCTTGAAAACTAATCAATGCCACTGTAATCTGTTTTACACTAATCTGCATATCCACATATAAGATATCTTTATTCTATTCTATTCATAATTAAATTGTGAATAGTCTAGTATATAAAATGTGACATGTAAATGAGACATTACTGAAGATAAATTGCTCTCAGGTGAGTGATATTTTTTGAAATACAGGAGAGGACATCTTGTGTGCAATGAGATGCAAAAGTTAACTTACTCACTCCAAAATATTTTGGACCTCTATACGCAATTTTTTTCTAATGTAGAACTCAAACACAGCATCACTTAGTTGTGATCTATTTATCTTCAATAAAAGTTCCTTGAAATAACATATTATATACCATACTGTACAGAATTGCAGCCAGAATACAATGGAATACACATATTTTACAAATGGAGGTGAACATTTGTGTATGATGGATTATAGTTGCATAATCGTTTTTATTTTTAAAAATTACAAAAAATACTTTCCCCCTCATCAACACATTATTCAGCTCTAAACCAACACACAAATTACGTAATGATTTTCTATTACGGTAATCCACAAAGGACAATGTTCTGAAAATGAGTCAGCCTGGTTAGTGTGACAAATGTTAAATTGGTGAATCTCTACATCAAATGAGTCAGCCTGGTTAGTGTGACAAATGTTAAATTGGTGAATCTCTACATCAAATGAGTCAGCCTGGTTAGTGTGACAAATGTTAAATTGGTGAATCTCTACATCAAATGAGTCAGCCTGGTTAGTGTGACAAATGTTAAATTGGTGAATCTCTACATCAAATGAGTCAGCCTGGTTAGTGTGACAAATGTTAAATTGGTGAATCTCTACATCAAATGAGTCAGCCTGGTTAGTGTGACAAATGTTAAATTGGTGAATCTCTACATCAAATGAGTCAGCCTGGTTAGTGTGACAAATGTTAAATTGGTGAATCTCTACATCAAATGAGTCAGCCTGGTTAGTGTGACAAATGTTAAATTGGTGAATCTCTACATCAAATGAGTCAACCTGGTTAGTGTGACGAATGTTAAGTTGGTGACTCTTTACATCAAATGAGTCAACCTGATTAGTGTGGCGAATGTGAAGTTGGTGAATCTCTACATCAAATGAGTGAACCTGGTTAGTGTGGCGAATGTTAAGTTGGTGAATCTTTACATCAAATGAGTGAACCTGATTAGTGTGGCGAATGTGAAGTTGGTGAATCTCTACATCAAATGAGTGAACCTGGTTAGTGTGGCGAATGTTAAGTTGGTGAATCTCTACATCAAATGAGTGAACCTGATTAGTGTGGCGAATGTGAAGTTGGTGAATCTCTACATCAAATGAGTGAACCTGGTTAGTGTGGCGAATGTTAAGTTGGTGAATCTTTACATCAAATGAGTGAACCTGATTAGTGTGGCGAATGTGAAGTTGGTGAATCTCTACATCAAATGAGTGAACCTGGTTAGTGTGGCGAATGTTAAGTTGGTGAATCTTTACATCAAATGAGTGAACCTGGTTAGTGTGGCGAATGTGAAGTTGGTGAATCTCTACATCAAATGAGTGACTTGATATTCTAACCTGAAGTACTCTGAGTACTCTGTCCTGACAAGCAAGGACAGGGGTGATTGCATTCCGTTTTTCTGAAGGCAGACACAATACATCATTTATCTTGTCACTGCACAAGTAATAGTTTATATCTTTACAGTCTCGATAGTGGTTGAAAACAAAATGTCCAGAGGCCAGGAGATCCATACCTTCAACGTAACTGGAAAGTTTAGAAATGAATTGTGTAAGCAAAATAAGACACACATTGTTGTTATTTACAAAAATGTCAACCAAATCAAACACAACAAGATAATACTAGAAATAGGTGAACAAGAACATAGAAGAATATATAAGGAGCATGCACATATCAATCAAACTAAATGGGCCACTATCATGGAAAAGATATAATTTATTCAAGACAAATTATGCAATCTATAAATATGAAAGGGTGTGGGGGATCAAGATGCTGAGCAGCGCATGAGCTGCACTGGTCAGCAACCCATAGCTGACTGCTGGCATCAGGGCCAGTGAACCATAGCTGCCAAGACCCTTCTACACCTCCACGCGGTGATCCTGTATAACAGGCTGCATCAGGGCAGACTGGCTAAGGAGAAGGGATCGAAGAGGGAATGCTAACCCGGTACTCAAAAAATGCTTGCTGAAGTCGGATGTGTTAGACCGAAAGGTGCAAATATTGCAGCCAAGCTGTAAACTACGACACAACGCATTCCGTTCTCTGGACTACATTCTGCTACTTAAGCCCTTTCAGTGTTTGGTAGTGGGAGATTGAGAACGAACGAAGAAGAAGAAGAAGAAGAAAGGGCGTGGGCTAGTGGTTATGTGACATGGCTCACAACCAGAAGGTGCTGGGTTCTTTCTCCATCACAGCACCGGCCGTTGCCTTGGGGAAGCAAACCCCTAGAAAATGCAGGAGGAAGCAGACACTTACATAAAATACATGCCGAAGTCGGATGCACTCAGCCGACAGGTGCAAAATCAAAACATAGTGCAACACACACCACCGTGGGAATAGAGAAATAAGGCGAACGAGAAGAAAAAAAAAATTATTTATTGATAACATCATAATAGGTAAAAATAACTTGATAGCTTTAAAGTTTCTGTTCTGGAATCACCCACAGTAATAGAAATGGGGAGGGGAGAGAACCACAGACATAAAATGGATAAGAAAGACACGGATATAGATGTCTGGAATTGATGGTTCAGGACACATAAATTTGGTATGTATTTGTTGAATACCTATGCTCAATAAGGAGTGAAAAGGTTTTGGTTGATACATGCTGGATAAATCATCTTTTACATTAGAAAGCAGTTCTTGTCCTGGAACCCACTGAGTAACAGAACGATTTTGTTAAATGTAGACAGAAATAATATAAGACATGGTTGTCCATGTTCAGGCTGTCCAACATTGTCTGTCTCTGCCTCCCTCTATCTCTCTTCCCTTCTATTTAGTCCACTGTCACAGCATGTTCCAACCCACCTCTTCTCATGACATGCCCGAATTGATGATCTGCCTGATTGAATACCAGAATTTCAATATTCTATTATATATATATATTATATAATTCCCATTTGTTCCAGACTTTCCAGACATCCTTTATAGATACACATTGTTGTATATCCATATATAATAAACATATCAATCAATGTAATATAAATATCATCTTATATATTTCTCCCTTCAATTACTAGTTACTTGCAATCAATACTTTTTTAAAAGTAAAAATACATATATGAATGACAGAATCAATACGCTGAGCAATGCATGAGATGGAGTGGTCAGCAACTCATAGCTGACTGCTAGTGTCAGAAAACTTGTCTGGTTTGCCAGAAAACCAGAACTGCCAAGACCCTTCTACACCTATATGTGGTGATCCTGGATAACAGGCTGCAACAGAGCAGACTGGCTAAGGAGAACGGATCGAGGAGGGAAGGCTAACATGGTACCCAAAAATGCCTGATGAAGTTTGATGTATTGAACCAAAAGTTGCAAATATTGCAGCCAAGCTGTAAACTGCGACACAACACAAAAACATCCTGCTTCTTGCAAAGTCATTTTCAGGCTTGGCAACAGGAGATTGAGAACAAATGAAAAAGAAGAAGAAATGTGAACCTAAAAGATAATAAAGGTGCAGACTTTCATAATTGGTTGTCTGCGCAGAGTGGAGGATTCTTCTTCTTCGTACGCTAAAAGTGGAGGGATTAAAACGATATGATAAGTTCACTGGGTGTGGATCTGTGAGAGAGAACAGGACAGATATCTTTGGAACAGGACATGAATAGGAGGCGTTGGCATCGGATAGGTAATACATTAAGGAAACTAGTTGATAGCATTGCAAGATAGTATCTGTTCTGGAATCACCAGAAGCAAGAGAAATAGAGGAAGACCTACTCATTCATGTAGGAGAGAGCTTAAGGTAAATATTGAAGAGACTAGGAAGATGTGGTTTGAGCTGGCCCACAAATGGCCCGTGATATGAAGATTTTGTATTTGTTGAAGCCCAAAGCTCCAAAGTGGTGGTATATGTTTTGATTGACCGGTTAATTGCTGTTGAAACATTTTTCTCTTCCTTCTCCCCATCTTTAAAATTCAGAAGTTTCATTTTTCATACATTGTTCACAGGTTAGTGCCAAGTCATTGATGGGAGCTGACCAATGAGAAATAACGTGGAGGTCAGTAGGTCAGAATTATGTAGATAGTTGATGGTAACTATATCATCCTGGTGCTTGCAAAGCCCTTTCCAGGGGTGGGTGGTGGGAGAATGAGAATGAACAAAGAAGAAGATGATATACGAAAGACACACATTTGCAGATTAACTTACATTGAAAGGATCGGCTCTGATATATTTGTGGGAAAGGTAAGGAACTTCTTCCCCTTCTTTGTATAAGCATTTACTTCTGTTCCATTACAGGTGAATATACGCTCCCTTGCCCCGCCAACCTGACCACCTAATACAACTCTTGTTAATCTCTGATTGCTTGACGCTTGGAACACTGTCTGGAAATTGCAAAAATCATAATAAATAAAACAGATGTTATGGTGGCAAAGAGTAATCAGAGTCAGGGGAAACATACTGATCAAGACTCAACCATACACCTTTGTTCGTTTGTGCTCCTGGATTAGTTAGTTGCCCATCAGAAGCGATTATAGCAATATCATCAGACGTTTTTTTTCTTAATGATGTAACTTGTGCTGTACTTGGATCATAGCTAGGAAGAAACTGTGCTGGTCATCAACCCCACTCTAACGGGAAACAGGCTGTGTCACAGCAGTCTGACCAATAAGGTGGGGATTGGTACTGTAATCTCCATAGTGGTAAGCTAACTGGGGCGCTTCATATTCCACTACAATAGGAAGAATCTCAGTCCACGTTCACTCCATAGAATGCCTTAGGCACGCTGTCTGAAGTCTATATGTCTTTATTTAGTTATTTAGTAATAATTCCATGACAAACCTAGGTTTGACAAAGTTATAATTCACGCTTTTTTCTCTTATGTTTAATCGTAGAAACTGTGGACAGAAAATAATTTGTAAGCTATTATTCAAAGTGGTTCTTAATAACTAGATTATTTTTCATTCAACGTGCAAATATTCCACTGTTAAAATGACACTTTGCTATTCATGATTTTTTTTTTTTTCTTTTGCGTTCGCCTTATTTCTCTACTCCTCTAGGTAGTGTGATTTGCACTATGTTTTTATTTTACACTTGTCAGCCCAGTGCATCTGACTTCTGCATGCATTCTATGTAAGGATCTTCTTCCTGCTGCATTTCCTAAGGGTTTGTTTCCCAGGGGTAACGGCCGGTGCTGTGATGGGGATCGAACCCAGCACCTTCTGGTTGTGAGCCATGTCACTTAACCACTAGGCCACGCCGTCCCCTATGTTCATTAATTGATAATTACCTTTGCTTAACAAATTTTGTATTGTGCCTACCAAATTTTTCAACTTCAACATTTTTCACAGGTAAAGCATGCAAATATCAATTTTAAAACGATGTAAACAGTGACCCTTCTTTAAACTTGCATTTTCATTTATAAGGAAGGAAAAAGAAATAGGATCATGCTTATTTGACACAGTGGCATAATTATGGGCACAGCTGTTGACATCTGTACAGTGACAATTCACAGATCACTGTGACCCAAGATCAGCAATTTATTTGTTTATATTTTCAAAGAAGAAGTGTTATATTATATAAAATACAATTTGAAAATAATGTATAAGCAAATCAAGATTTGCAACAGCTACCGACAAATTACCACATCTTTTGTGGTTTCTACTTCTGTAACTAAATTTATATGAAAAGTTGCTGCTACTTAGATTCATCCCGACCAACTGATCAGACATGTCACATAGCATATATTATTTTGTTATGTTGTATTCTATGTAGCTCACAAGATCATAAAAATCCATGTAAACAACATGAAATATTGCTGATAATAGTGAGAAACTACAATGGCTGCTACTGTAAAAGATATACCAACCATTGAAAGACTTAACTCATTCACTCCCAAATATTTTGGATCACTGGACGCAATTTTTTTATGATGTAAAACTGAAACACAGCATCACTTAGTTGCAATCTATTTGTCTTCAATAAACGTTCACTGACATAACACATATTATATGCCAAACTGTTCACAAATGAAGCTAGAATTCAATGAAATACACATATTTTACAAATGTGGATGAAAATTTGTGTGTAATGGATTATAGTTGCATAATCGTTTGTTCAGCTCTAAACCAATACACGAATAACGTAATAACTTTCTATTAACGGTAATCCACAAGGGAAGATGTTCTGAAAGTTACACCTAATTTGGTGCAGTTGTTTTCACAGTATTTACATTTTACTGATGGCCTGTGAAGTTGAAAACGTGCTCAAAAATAAAATCCCCGAACAACACCAGCGGGAGTGTTTACAATTTAAGCACTCAGAAAGAATGTTCCTGCTGTATTCAAACTATATATACACACATTTATATTATACACACTAGAATCACTGTGAAGAATCTTGAACCATAACTGAATTTGTGAACTGTTATTACCATTGCTTGAGAAAATAGAGGGCAATGCACCCTTGTCAATAGATTTAGATTTACTTTCTTCGCTTGACTTAATATGTGATTTTGTGAACACAGTAGCAAACACCGATATATCAGCTCCTGGATTTTCTATAAAAAACCGGAAGCCGATGTATCAGCTCGTAGTAGTGAATGAGTTAAGATCCTTGCCAAAATAAAAGAAAGTTTACCTGTGTTTGTCCTTTACGAACACCAAAGCAATGCAACAGCCCATCATTGTCACCAACAGCTATCTGTGGGCAAAGAGTAAACAGATTACGCTGTATGAGTCTGCATCCATTAGAAACAACCAGCTGTTATAGACAAACACTGAAGCAAAAAAGAAAGAAAAAGAAGCAGCAGTTTTGACAAATTATGTACTGACATTAAATTTTTTTAAATTAAACTAATTACTCAAAAAGAACAAAAGAAAAATTTATACTAATAACCTTCTGAGTTTTGCCTGTCATTGGCAAGATTTGCATTGTCTTTGGACATGTTGTCCCTGTCTGAAAAAGTAAAAAAAGGCATTAGATATGTTCAGTACTCTAGACATCGAGATTACTTCACTTTGTATATCTCTTCACATTAGGTACTTTTCATATACATACTGCTTGTCTGATAAATGTAATAAGATTCTCTCAGTAACCAATAAAGAGATATCTTCATCTTCTTCATTCATTCTCAAACTCCCACTACCAAGACCTGAAAAGGGCTTTACAAAGTAGCAGGATGTAGTCCAGAGAACGGAATGCGTTGTGTCATAGTTTCAGCTTGACTACAATATTTGCACCTTTCGCTTCAACATATCTGACTTCAGCAGGCAGTTTTCAGTACCGGGTTAGCCTTTCCTCTTCGATCCCTTCTCCTTAGCCAGTCTGCTCTGTTGCAGTCTGTTATCCAGGATCAAAGCGTGGAGGCGGAGAAGGGTCTTGGCAGCTCTGGTTTGCTGGCCCTGGCGCTAACAGTCAGCTTTGGGTCGCTGACTACTGCAGCTCATTATAAACAGATATGATATTTAAGACTTAAGATGTTTCTACATCTGTGACATCTGCTAGTTCTCTTCTATCTTAGGTGTACAGATCCAAATATGCCCAGTACAGGCTATCCCATCCTGAACTTTAAGCCACAATAAAAATTTAAAGAAGACTCCTATGTTTCAAAGTAGAATAAGGGGATCAAGATGCTGAGCTGAGCTGACTGCTAGCATCAGGACCAGCGAACCAGAACAAACCAGAGCTGCCAAGACCCTTCTACACCTCCACATGGTGATCTTGAATAACAGGCTGCAACAGAGCAGACTGCCTAAGGAGAAGGGATCGAAGAGGGAATGCTAACCCGGTACTCAAAAATTGCTTGCTGAAGTCGGATGTGTTGGACCGAAAAGTGCAAATATCGCAGCCAAGCTGTAAACTTTGACACAACGCATTCCGTTCTCCGGACTACATTCTGCTACTTAAGCCCTTTCAGGGTTTGGTAGTGGGAGATTGAGAATGAACGAAGAAGAAGAAGAAGAAGTAATAATAGTTGCCAATCGCAAGCAATGAATTCACTTTGAACATCCCTTCTCTTGAGATACTTTTGCTTGTCCAATGAAAGGAATCAGATTTTCTCAGGAATCAATAAATAATTATACCTGAAGAAGTTTGTACATCAAACATGTTGAGTGTCCATACACTTCTGCAAAAAGCCCAGATAAGATAGACGGGACATGTTGTTTGCATGCCTGATGAGTGCCTCCCCAAGCAGATGTTATACAGTGAGCTTAGAACAGCAGAAGTTCATCAACGGCCCAGAAGAAACTCTACAAAGACTACTAAGGAATGTATCTGAAAAGTTTCAAGATTGATGCCATCTCCTGGAAGATGCTTGCACAGAACTTCCACCTGGCGTACTAGTAACATACAAGATGCTAAGATCGCAGAGCGAAACATCATCTCCGAGGCTCAGAGATAGAAAGCCGCCTGAAAGAACAGAACATTTGACAACCCCCACAGTCGCATACTCATATGTGTGTCTGAGGTGCAGCATAGTCTACGATGCCAGAATTTGACTTTACAACTTTACAGTTATATGAGAACACATCTTGCAGCACAAGTCCGATGCTGTCAAGTCTTCACTAACGATGGGCAACTACTACTACTACAACTGTGACATCTTTTGCTCCTCTTCTACCATTGGATATACAAGCCAGTTTTTTTATCCCGTGGCTTAAAGTTTCTACAGGATAAGGTAGCCTGTCCAATGCTCAATCTTCCTTAATCTACATTTTGTAGATTCCTGGCTACATAGTTATACTATTCTTTGCGACTCATTTGGACCCGGGAATGTACCGGAATTGTACACCTGTATTGTGCTTTAACTTAATAAATTTCTAAACCAGAAAAAAAACATTTTTCATTTAAAACATTTACTTTAAAAATACTTATAATCTACATTTCAAACAACTGGTAGAAGCATGTATAGAAAGACCAACAACTGTGAGTAAAAGAAAACAGTGTTAGTAGATGTTCTACAGATTCAAAGACACACAATGTTTGAAACAGTATTCAGATGAGCACTGCAGGGAAACTAGAGCAGAGAACAACTCAAAGATAAAAATTGTAATATGTTGGGGAAACAGCCGGACAGAAGTCAGCAGATGGTAACTAGGGAATGCCACTGCAGAACTCTAATGTCCTACAATGTAAAGGCCCTAGATGAATGAATAATGTATTCTAAAAGTTATTAAATAATTAACTATACAGAGACCCACTCACCTGTAGATAGTCAACACGAGAAAGGTTTAATTCCATCATTTTTACTGGCCTTTCAGAATAAGCAGGTGTCAATGTAGAATCTAAAAGAAGTTATAATTACAAAAATTGTGAATACTATTCTTCAATTCTTCTTATATTTTTAAAAAATTGGAGGGGTTGAATGTGGATAAATGTCCAGGTCAAGATGGTATTCATCCAAAATTGCTGTGTGAAATTAGAGACCATCCCTTATTCAAAAATGGAAAAATCGGCAAATTATAGACTGGTGAGTTTAATGAGCATAGTCTGTAAATTGCGAGAACAATATCAGAATGATAGAAAAGGAAAAGGACCTGAGGGTTATAATAGATCATACAGGTACAGTGAGTGAGCAAGTCCAGGTAGCAGTGAATAAGCAAATGCAATGTTAGGTATGATAAAAAAAATATTAAATATAGGAGCAGTTAAGTGATAGTCAAACTGTATAAAGCATTAGTTAGACCTAAATTAGAGTAATGTGTACAGGTGTGGAGTCCTTATCGTAGAGGAGATTAAAAACATGCTGGAATGGATACAAAAAAAGAGCGGACAAAGCTGATAATGGAATTCCAGAATTACAGTCATGAGGAAAGACGAAAAATAATCGGCCTGCAGTGTCTAGAAAAGAGAAGAATTCGAGGTCATTTAGTACAGGTTTATAAGAAAAACAAAAGGAATGGTTAAATTATACTATAACAAGTTTTTCAAAATACAACCACCTACAAGAACAAAGGGCATAGCTACAAATTAATTAAAGAAAGGTCCAAATTAGATATTTTAAAATATTTTTTTGGTCAGAGAGTGGTGAATGCTTGAAACACATTGTCACAGGAAGTAGTGGAGGCAGGGACAATTAATGTATTTAAGAATAGATTGGATGCACATAGCTTTTAGAGCAAGAAAATATAAATGAAACTGGTATTATATAGACTCTGCAGAGTCTTCTAAACCAGTATAAAGACACCAAGTTCAGTTCTCCACTTTTAACTTGAGGATTATCAAATTATATTCTGTAGGAGTTTTGCTTTCTTATAAGGCTTACTTATCAGATTGCTACTGCATATTATAGCAGATATTTTATACTGGTCTCGTTAAGATTTTCATTACTTCAAGAGTATTTGTTCATGACATTGATTGGAAATCTGTTTGTTTTCTTCTTCTTTTATCCTACTGCTCTCGCCTTGCGGTATCGCAGAGAGAAGGAATGCGTAGAGTCCTGGTTAGCACCAGCTGGGAGGTTTGTGCTGCCGACATGTTGAACGTTTGGAGTGTTTCATTGGTCTCCTATATCCAGAATCACAGGGGTCGACTTCTTGCTTGTGGCCCTGAAACCTCTATGTAGTATGACCTTGCTGCTGGTTGATCATACTGCATCCTTGTCCAAACCACTTTATTTTCTGTACTTCAATATAGTCATAAACATTTGTAGTCTCAACCATATGCCTCAGCATGCTGTTGTAAATTATGCCATGAATTGTCCTTCCTGCTGCACTTTATACTCAGCACATCTCACATGTCTCAATCTTACATAATTTTAATAATGATGACCAACTATTTTAACACTTGGAGCCTGAGGGAAGGCCGACAGACAGTAGACACAACCAACGATGGTTTGGCATGTGGCAGGACATACTATCCTGAAGTAAAATCTACAATAAAAATAAAAGATGACCTCTACGCTTCATGGTAGAAGAATAGCAACTAAGTAAGTAGGTATTAATCATTTTCTTTTTTTAAATGAGAATTGAAAATAAGCAGCTACTGAAGCTATGATGTGGCAATATTATACCACATTAATCATACTAGTTGTTATGTAGGTCAGTCGGTCAAAAGTCTTGGTAGAATGGCTACAGCAAGTGGATAGCAGACACAGATGTCTCAAACCTTAGGAGACATATGGTGAATATAATGACCTGGTCTAAGGAATATCACTCATAAAACCGACTTCATAGCATCTGGGAGCCCCCATCTGTGTTCAGTTTCCTTTGATGAAAGTGCAGACAACTGAGCAAGAACTCAGCAGTTCCCACAGCGACTCCAAGATTTTCCTGTGACTTTGTCAGGTACCCATTTACAGCTCGGTCGACTGGAAAAAGTGGTAATGCCATTAAAAATCCTTGACGTGCCAGGTCTGCTAACTGAGCATGGCATGATCCAAACTTGGTACACTGGGATTGTAAATCGAGCTCAAAATCTACAGGCCACCAAATCTCAGAACTCCTGGTGAAGCTGAGGTTGAATGATATGATGAAATCAAAAACACTCATAGTGGGGGTCATAGTAAAATCACTCAATGACTACATGATAGATGATAGCATGGCTATAGATGAATTAGCAATTTGCATACTCTAGGAGTTTAGAATTAAACATAGACAAGCAGGGAGGAACACACAAGAAGAGGAATCAGGACTGTGTACAATCAACAAGTTAGAAGAACCATCAGCATTGAAACCCAGGCTATGTCATCTACTAAGAGTCTGAGCATATATGGATCTGTTGGAAGTGTAATCACTGTAATTATATTCACTCTGATCAACACAACATTAAGTGAAATAAAAATGTTGGGATAATTTATAACTAATATTTTTCAAAACTTTTTCTTGTCTCTTTTTCAATACATCCGGAGTATAGTGCCACCACGACAGTTGGCCTCCTTCTTTAAGAAGACTGTACCAAAACATGTAGCATGCTTTTACAATGAGTGTAGAGTGCAATAATGCAGCAATTTGTTTTACTTGATGAGGTCACACAACTCTCTTTAATCGTTTAACTCTCTTTAATGCATTAACTGACCATGCCACCACCACATCTTGTGGCAATGCATTCAAAGCATTCACCACGCTCTGACTTAAAAAATATTTCTTAATATTTAATCTGGATCTGTCTTTAAACAATTTGAAGCTGTACTCTCTTGTTTTTGTAGCCTGTTGTACTTTGAAAAACTTGGTATAGGGCCTAGTCTAATTTATTCTTTCAATTGATTAATTTATATAAACCTGTATTAAGTGGCCGCGAATTCTTCTCTATTCTAGTCACTGTAGACCAGTTTTTAGAGTCTTTCCTCCTAACAATAATTCTGGAACCCCACTATTACTCAGTTATTATTACTAATAATTATTAGCTCTTCTTTGTATTATTTTTAGCAAGTTTATATTAACTCTATGATTAAGCACTCTACACCTGAACATAGTACTCAGTACTGAGTAGACTACTCCAATTTAGGTCTCTCGATAATGATTTATTAATTTAATGCAGCAAAAAAATAGATGCTAAATTAAATTGAGAAACAACATTTAAATGGCGGTTTTACATTAAAGTAGCAAAAGACGAAACATCATCTGGACAAACTATAACTTAGTCAATTATCATAATGTCAGACTAATAATGAATAATTCAATTGAACCGCCGTAGGTATGTATAATACTATACTAGTATACTATAGTATGACTGTGTCTGTCAGGTCAGTCAAGTATGGTCAGGTCCCCTGCCTTACTTTTCACTTTTCTGTTTCATGAGCGCCACTCACTCTATCATGTGTAGATTGTAAAAGTTTGTGGAGGTGTTCAAAATAAGTAAATTAGATGAAGTGTGCTATTTTTATTAGATGTAAACGTTTCACGTAGTACAGACCCTGGCATGGGTGGAGACGGAATGAAAGTTGCACCCCAAAATGAAAATCTTTATGGTTGGCAACGACAACAATATTGAAAAATTCCAACGGCGGCCATGACTGCTGTTCCGTTCTGTAAGACCACATCACAGAACGGAACAGCAGTCATTGTCGTCGTTTTAGTGTATCTATTCTGAAAACTTTTTTTTTAGACAGTGATAGATACGTTTGTAATTCAAATAGTTATAATTCTCTTTCAATTTAAAAAAAAATAGACGCTACATTAGTCAGTATGTCCTACAAATGAACAAACATTAAAGGACAGTTGTTGCTGCGTAGCTGTTTGCCTCACTACGTGACTACTGGCGGTCGATAAAAACATATAAAGATATATCAATGGTCAAACTCAATGCGACCGTACCAGAAGAAAAACAAAATGACACTTACGTTATTGCCACACGGCCTTCGTCGGGGACAAAGAACGAATGAAAACAACTAACAAATTCCAATATAAAACAAGTCAATGTTAAATGAGCGGTTAAAGTTCGCCGCCATAACTGAATGTGAAAAAAAGTTATTAATGTACGTTACCCAATTGCTACACTCATTTTTACCGGGGGTAAAAAGGAAATCACAGTAACATTTCAAGAAGGTCGCAAGGAGTGACTAGGGAGGGTTGTGTATGGAGCTAACAACCTTTTCAAGTTTGTTTTTTAAACTTTGCAACTTTAATCAGCCACTATAAAAGCTCGGATACATGTTTCATGAATAGGAACCAGCTGCAATTGAAACCCATGTTTCATACTGGGCCAGACATTTTGAATGGCTGCAAATGCTCGCAGTCTCGACAGACTTCATTAAAAACGGATCAGATGTAAAAGGGTGAGGTGGCTTATACTTCACATTTGAGCAACAATGTGAATGATGATTCAATTCTCGCCGCAGAAGTACCTCATTCGATCCACATTCGAATCACGCTCTAGCCGAGCCATCACTAATTGAGTACATGGTTTACTGTTAGGACATTAAACTTCATTAAAGACAGCTAGAAAGAGAACTGGCCACCTGCACCTCATGACAAGCTAAGGGCTAGCACCATTGTCGCTACCTTCATCAGGGACATTAGTGTCTGATTTGAGACTACATTTGTTTTATCCTGTTAAAAAAACTAAAAGAAAAAAATGTATCAAATATTCATATTTCTTCACCTTTACTATTTTTAACATGTTTTTTTCAGAAAATGAAAGAATACCTGGTCAACTACGAGGAAGCAAAAGCCAAGATAAAAGTGCAACACGATGTAAAGTGGCAGGAAGAACAGCCTAAACACTATGCAGATTGTGGATACGATCAACTGTCCAGAAAAAAAACCAGGTCATGGGCCTACTTTACTCTTCTGATTAAGTCTATCAGATAGACTCACACATCGGTTAACTACCCTCCGCGGCACGTCCCAAGATCAGCTGCTCAAGCCTAGCACGCTAAGCAGGAAATTCTTCTGCCGGTTACATTCAGTTCACGGCCGTAGGGCCTGCACAGTAGCATATGTTGCTATAGAAGCACAGGTCAACTAGCACCCCTTACGTTGTCCAACCAGCATCACCTCCAAACAGTAAACATACAGAACAGAGCGTTTTTCTCGCTGCAGCCACAGAACCAGGGAATTGTGCCATACATAGGAAGCATCAAATATGCGTGTAAATGCATCTAAACTCTTACGTGTAGATTGTTTGTTTTGGGGTCATTTGTTTGTTGTTTTGTTCATTATCCAATATAAGCACTGTCTTTTGATTTAATTTAAACTAAGAGAGCTGAACGCACTTTGTTTTAATTCGCAAACAAACGGACGAATACACGTCTGAACAACAAAGCAACTGACCAAGGCGTTAACTCGTGAATCCAGTGTGGCTGGGACACCCAGAAGTTATGCCGGGGTTACGTAGGCTTCGTTGTCATGGCAACTGATCCAATGTGAGAGCGAGTGTGAATTGAGTCTTGGCCTGTATATAATGCAAGAATGGGATCAATATGATGTACAGCGCATGAGCTGCAGTGGTCAGCGACCCATAGCTGACTGCTAGCGTCAAGGCCAGCGAACCAGAGCTGCCAAGACCCTTCTACACCTCTACGCGTTGATCCTAGATAACAGGCTGCAGCAGGGCAGACTGGCTAAGGAGAAGGGATCGAAGAGGAAATGCTAACCCGGTACTCAAAAAATGCTTGCTGAAGTCGGATGTGTTGGACCGAAAGGTGCAAATATCGCAGCCAAGCTGTAAACTACGACACAACGCATTACGTTCTCTGGACTACATTCTGCTACTTAAGCCCCTTCAGGGTTTGGTAGTGGGAGATTGAGAACGAAGAAGAAGAAGAAGAAATTGTTTTACCTTGTCTGTTATTTGATTAATGAATCCCCTCTTTGCATATTGTCTTTGAAATACAGGGTGTCCAACTCGCTGCCGGACCCTGGTTTTCCCTTATAACTTTTAAAACCAATGAACGTAATTCAAAATAAAATTTGACGTGGACAAACCCTGGTGTATGAGAAACAAAATGAGCGCAAAGCAAATGTTGCAAGTGTTCGCTATTAGTGACAAGACATGCCTGCACACACTTCTCCATGTTACAGAAGGTATTCCCCAACGCATCAGGTTTCGCAGACTCAATGTCCTGCCGAATGTTTTCTTGCAGTTTCCAGAGTTCTTAGCTTGTTGCGATACACTTTCCCTTTCTTCATGCCCCATAGGAAGAAAGTAGGTGTGTCACGCGACCTTGGTGGCAAAATCCCTTAGAAACGACACGATATTCAAAAAAGGAAGCACTTTCGACCATGTTGACATTTGAGGTGTGGTATGTTGTTCCATCCTGCTGAAAATAGCCAGCATGGAGTTTCTTTTCGTTCAACTATCACAGTATGTCCATGTCTAATTATATTGAATTACGTTAATTAGTTTAAAAGTTATACGTGAAAATCAGAGGCCGGCAGCTAGTGCCTTTTCAATTTGTTCAAGAGGTTCTAGAAAGTTTCCATTATTGTGTGCACTAAATTCTTAATCTGTCCCCATGAACGCCAAGCCACGTATAATGTGCATACTACATCAAATTTTTGTCGAAGAACATGACGCAAATACGTCTGTTACAAGGGGCTTGTCATAAGTCTTTACCCTGACCATGAAGGAATAGGAGGAGAAAGTTGAAATTTGGCACAGTGCTTTTACCTTTTCAATGTAGCCACCACCTTAATTTATACATTTCTGCGTACCTTGGAAAGACCTTCAGAATCAAATAACCTATTTTTCGAACAAAACCAGTTATCACAAGCCAGTATGACATCTTCGTCACTGTCAAAATGATTTCCTTTTAGCTGTTTTTTTAAGTTTTGGGAAAAGAAAAAAGTATAATGGATCTAAATCCGGAGAATATGGTGTTGTGGAAGAATTTCAATATTCGAATCGTTGGCTGCTTGCAGCACAAGTCTTGCTTTATGGGAGGGCGCATTGTCTTGAAGCAAAGGCAGAATTTGAGTGCGCGTTATTCCTCGTTTTCTAGTCACAGTCTTTCTTAGTTTGGTAAGGAGATCTGTATAATATTTCCCATTAACCGTGTTGCCATGAGGCAGGTAATCTTTCAATATGACACCTTAGACGTCCCCAAAAAACAGTCAGCATCACTTTTTCTTGCAGATTTCTCTGCTCTTGGCTTGACATGTGTTGGTGAGCCCGGACTTTTCCACTGCATGCTGGAAATTTTGGATTCTGGGTCATAACGGTGAACCAAAGTCTCATCTACTGTCACCATAGTCGGCAACATGTTTTTCGACCGACACATGTTGAGCAACTGGCCACAGCAATCAACCTCGTTTGTTTCTGTTCACATTTCAGCAGGCGCGGGACCCAGCGGGCACACATTTATGTCATGTTCAGTCTGTTGTGTAACATTTTAAAAACTGTACTTTCATTTAGTTTTGCTGACCTAGATATCTCTGCAATTGTCATTTTTCTATCCTGATCAATAATTTTCTTCACTCTTGCAGCATTTTCAGTGCCTTACTCTGAGGATGGTCTTCCTGATCTTGAAAGATCAGCAATATGGGAACGGCCACACTTAAACTGCCTACACCAGTTTTTTTACAAAAGCATATGAATGACAGAATTTCTCAAACACTGATTCCATCTCCCTGTGTATTTCTGTAGGTGTTCTTCCCTGCAACATCAATATTTTGATCACAGTTCTGTCCTCTGATTTCTCTTTGTTCTGACAAAGCAGATCCGGTCAATAAGGTGTGTTGCGCCATGTATCATACAGGGTAAATCCAAAGAAGAAGAAATTCATACTTGTCAAGTCCAGTATAAATTGTATGAGCTACATGTGTGCCAAATTTCAACTTTCTGCCCCTACTCATTCATAGTCAGGGTAAAGACTTATGACAAGCCCTTTGTTATTTAGAGAACTGTGTATCTAATTTTTCGGAGATGTTCCCTTTCTGCCGACGGAGCAAATACGACAAAGCATTTCTGTGTTGATTCATGCTCCGGTATTGTTAGAGGTGTTTCCAGTCATCAAAGTCAACTGTTGCCAAGCACGATTCAGATGACGAAAACAGTTTACAAACAAAACATTACACTTTTTCTAAAGATATCGAATACAGAATACAACGTCTCGCTGTTGGACAGCACCCCAACTCCTTGTTTATTTTTAACCTTGTAAACACGGTATTATTTGTCAAAAGGTCCCTTCTAATTCTGACAGTCTGAAAGACCATTCTCTAACAAAAATAGAACTCTTTCTTGAGATAAAAATCTCTCACAATCCCGGATCGTTTGTCTGTCTAACGAGCTCAATATTTGACCTCTGTAATTCAATATTAGTTTAAGCGCTTCTTCTTCGTCATCGTTCGTTCTCAAACTCCCGCTACTAAGCCCTGAAAAGTGCTTTGACATTAGCAGGATGTAGTTTGGTGAGCTGAAACCATGGGCAGTTTCTGGTATTTCACATGAATCAACAACTATCGTATTTTTTAAATTTGTATTTGCGTTCGCCTTATTTTTCTATTCCGCAAGGCATGTGTAGATCCAATATTGAACATAATTACAGAATGGGTGAGAACAATATTAGAATGATAGATACGGAAATGGACCTAGGGGGTAAAATAGGGTATACAGGAAAAATGAATGAGCAAGTCCAGGTAGCAGTGAATAAGGCAAATGTAATGTTAGGTATGATAAAAAGAAATATTAAACATAGGAATAAAGGGGTGATTGTCAAACTGTATAAAGCATTAGTTAGACCTAGATTGAAGTACTGTGTACAGGTGTGGAGTTCTTATCGTTTGGGAGATATAAACATGCGGGAAAGGATACAAATAAGAACGACAAAACTGATAATGGGATTCCAGAATTACAATTACGGGGAAAGACTTAGGAAAAACCGGCCTACAGTGTCTAGAAAAGAGAAGAATTCGAGATGACTCAATACAGGTTTATAAGATAAAGGTAAAATTAGACTAACAAGTTTTTTTTCTTCAAAATACCAGATACAAATTAATTAAAGAAAGGTTCAGATTGGATATTAGGAAATATTTTTTTAGTCAGAGAGTGGTAAATGCTTGGAATGCATTTCCACAGGAGGTAGTGGAGGTAGGGACAATTAATGCATTTAAGAATAAATTGGATGCGCATTGCTTTTAGAGCAGGGTAATGTAGAAGTGACTGGTTGTCTACAGACTCTGGTGAGTCTTCTAAACCAGTATAAAAACGTTAACCTTCGAAGTTAATTGTCCGACCTGGCAACATGGGAGTTTACCCTTGCGTTTATGTGTACGGCTTTTATGGTTTCGTTTAATTTTTAACTTAGCATCCTGCATTTCACATATGTCTATATGTGCACGATATATTTTGAAAAACACCAAAGCGTGATATTATGTAGAGCACATACTACAGAGCATATACTACAGAGCATATACTACAGAGAAGATCCGTGTCGTTCAAATGGTAATGGAGCGAAGAACATTGACAGTCATCCTACGAGACCGAATTTGTAACACAGAAATAAGAATGTGACTTCCAATGTAGTTGCAGGCAAACTAGCAAATGTGGAGGAGCATCCCAACAAACAGACCTGAGCATCACATATAATGAGGCCAAGACCATAATTATAAGATAATCACAGGAAAGATTAAATTAGACTATAACAAGATTTTTTTCAAAATACAACCACCAACGAGAACAAAAGGGCACAGATACAAACTAGCTAAAGAAAGGTCCAGATTGGATATTAGGAATTATTTTTTTTAGCCAGAGAGTGGTGAATGCCTGGAATACATTGCCCCAGGAGGTAATGGAGGCAGGGGTAGTTAATTCATTAAAGAATAGATTGGATGTGCATAGCTTTAAGAGCAGGGCAATGCAAATGTAACTGGTTGTACACAGTTTAAGTTTAAAACCAACTTCATGTGAAAATGGGGGAATCAACAACCCGACTTTCGAAACGAAGACAGCTATTTTAACTTAACTTCAGACTCACTGGGCATACCAGACTCAATTGTCATCTTTACAACAAAATGAGGATTAGGACAGATGACAGGTGTGCATGTGGGGAGCATGCCGTGGCCTTGGAGAACATCATACAAAGCAGCATGCTTACGCAGAAAGAGAGAGAACAATACTGGCCTCGCGAGACAGATATGGGACAAAAGCTGATAAAGATAAAACAGCCTTACAAACACCGGACTTCCGGAGTCGCACGGACTTCCACCAATGACTTCAAGAGATGGCCTGCGTAAAATCCTTGGTTCAACATGGTGCTTCGGGAGCAAACTACAGTATTGAGTCTAAACAACATTTAGCTACCTGGCATCAGGTAGTCCATTTGTCTGATTGAATAACATGATTACAGTAGTGAATGCTTGGAATGCATTGCCAAGTGAGGTGGTGGAGGCTGGGACGATCAATGCATTTAAGAACAGATTGGATGCGTACAGCTTCTAGAGGAAGGTGATGTAAATGGAACTGGTTGTATACAGACTCTGCAGAGTCTTCTAAACCAGTATAAAGACGTTAAGTTATGTTAAGATTACATACATAAGATCTGTTCCGGGTAGGATTTACTGAGAAAGATTCACTGGCCAATAGAAACAACACTAGAAGAGAAACTTTATGGACCCGTATGTGGAGAAACTTTATGGACCCGTATGTGAACTACAAAAGACAGTGAAGTTTATGCAAGAGACACCGTTGCAGATATAGGCATAATTTAACTTTACTTGACTTGAGTGGTCCGTTAAGGTTTTTGTGAATGATATGAATAGCACCACTGCCACACAGAAAGCATGTCGTAAGACACAAATAACTGTGTGACATGGCATAACACCGGCAATAGTTATGTAGTTTGTTTAGAGCAGCATATATGACGTAACACAGGGTACGGGTCTACTTTGCTCTAGTGTTGAGTCTATGGACTCGCAAGTTGGTTAACCACCCTCCGCGGCACTTGTCCCAGCGCAGTGGAGTAATAAGCTGCTCGAGCCTAGCCTACTAAGCAGGAAATCCTCCTACATCCAGCTCATACCATAGCTGGGACCTGCCCAAGGGCATCTGCCCTTGTAGAAGTACAGGTCAACTAAGTACTAAGAACTAAACTTCATGATACTGGTTTAGAATGATCTATAGAGTCGGTATACAACCAGTTTATTCCACTCCACCGATACTAACAATAAATGTGAGCATAATATCTTCAAGCGAGCGAAGGAAGAACGAGACTATAGCTGCACTGAAAATAATGTATGCCGCCACCTAAATTGCTGCGAACCTATAGTTGTCTGGCTACTGCGGTTGCAGAGCATGATGTGCAGCTAATTTTGGCATACACACTAATTTGAAGAAATTGTTAACCTCAAAGAATATCAGAATAGAACTGGGGGAAATAATAATCGCCACTCATCATCACCAGGGTCCCTGCCGGTTGGCGTTGGTGATCATGGACCTCCATCCATTTCTATTACGTGTGCCGTTTACCAACTCTGTTGTTGATTGTCGCCGTGCTATTCTGACAGGCTCTCCAGCCTCTTCACTCTCCGTCTCATCCTGTCTCTCTTTCCTGCTGTCTTTCCCGTTGTCGTGTTGTGCTCCAAGCCGTCTCTTCTCATAACATGCCCCCCCCCCCCCCCCCCCCAAAAGATGACTGCCTCGTCCTGATTCTCGCAATAAGTTGTCTTTGTGGTTGTGCCTCCTCATATATGGCCATTTGCGCTGTATGGGGATGAAACATGGACTCTAGCAAAGAAGGATGAAAAAAGATTGTAACCGTTTTAAATGTAGTGCTTCCGTAGAGTGGAACAGAAAGAAGATACAATGACAATTTATTCACTGAAGTGAGCGCACAAAGACAAATATTGCAAAGAATGCATAAACGTCGGTTGATTTGTTCACGGACAGACAAAAACAAATCTGGGCCGTGGTTCGTACTACAGCTCCTCCATTCAGCCCAGCTGTAAAAGGGTATCTGGCATATGAGTTTGGGAAGGTAAAAACTAGCAAGGAAGGGAACTAACCACCACACCTCACATAGGCTGTTGATTTGTACATGAAGAGTTATCTTCATTCCCGACGGCAATTGATGGGACTTACCCTTACCTTTACTTTACAAACTGCGGCGCAATGAGCCGATGCAATATAATCATTCCAAGACCTGAGTTGCAGCACTGTTTACTGTACGTGAAAAGTATACGATAAAATGCTGGGGTCATTTTAAGGCCGCTGGTTGGTTTCTTTGATCTGGAGGCTCTGGTCAATGTATCCACCTTTTCCTGTTAACAATACATCCCGTGAAAAGCGTAGGGTAATACTCTGGGGTCATTTAAGGCCGTGTGTGGGGCCCTTTGATCCCGAGGCCCTGGGAAGTGTACCCAATTTTACCGGTAACAACACTGCCCGCGAAAAGCGTACGATAATTTGCTGCGGTCATTTGAGGCTGTATGTTGAGTGTTTTGATTTCGAGGCTGGGCAATTTACCCACTCTTACCAAAAGAAAATATGGCTCTAGAGCTCTGAAGATTCTTCTCTTGGGCAAAGTAGGTTGACTTGTTTGTTGTAAACCCGTGCTGTTGCAGGATTTATGTTGTACTATCTATCTTATAGATAGAAGTGAATAAAATATGGTTATATTCAGTTTTGCGAAAGGTTAGGGCTTGTCGTTATAGTTAGGTTTAGGGTTAGATAAAATGGTTATTACTTTACTTAAATTCTCAACTTACCTTAACTTCATTATACTAGTTTAGAAGGCTCTGCAGAGTATGTATACATCCAGTTTATGCCACTCCACCGATATTAAAAATAACTGTGAGCATATAATCTATTTTTTAGTGCATTAACTGACCCTGCCTCGACTAAAACAATGTTTCCTAATTACACCGTCTGATAACATGGATAATGTCATGCTGCTGAAGATCCTCAGAATACCATGGATAGAGAAAAGAACAAATGTAGACATTCGGCAAGAGTTGAGCATAGAGGAGAACTGGTTTATCAATTCCATTTTGGCTAGAAAATGCAAATACTTTGGTCACATCAAGAGACAACAACGGTCTTGAGAGGACGGTGATGGAAGGTAGGGTGCCAGGCAAAAGAGGAAGGGGTAGACCAAGAAGACGATGGCACCAAGATATCCAGGAGTGCCTGAGTATGACAGTGGCGGAAGCTGGAGTTTTGGCAAGGGAACGAGTTTCTTTCAGACAGACTGTGATGGGAGCGACGTTCTACAAAGGACATGCTACATGAGAGCTGTAGAAACTAAATGCTACTCACCTTACCATGGACCAACGTAGACAGAATCAATAAATTCATTGCTAAGACCGCCGGAAAAAGCAGTATCATAAATTCTCCTATATTCTCGCAAAATATTTCATACCCCCAACAGTTAAAAAGTGGACTATTCTGTGACGTCACTACTTCAAATTCGGCGGTAAAAATATATTTCTTCTGTTTGGGGTGAATTAAAGCACAAGTACTTTCAAATACTATGTATTATGGATGCAAACAGGGTACATTCGCCAAAAAGAAAGGTGAACCTTTAACAAAGTAGAATCACCATACACTAGTGAAAGGAGCAGCAATTGGCAACAACCAAAGTATTTATATTTAAAAACTGCACGGACGTGTACTGAGCTTCGAGCTGACTGCTGCCTTTGTTAGAGTCATTTAAGTCGAAGTATGAAGACGAACAAAGAAGATAACAAAGTTGAAGATGGTTACCGTCCCTGATCCAGCCTAATGCCGATAGGTGGACAGGAAGTCGGGAAGCTGGTCACATGACTTCCTCGCTGCTTTCTTTTCCTACCTGGTAGTACTGCATGGTTGCCACAGTCCTCTCACTTCTCTCACTTTTTACTAAAAACATGACAGACCCTAGAACTGAACGTACTTTCATCGCAGTAAAACCAGATGGAGTTCAGAGAGGACTTATCGGTGAAATTGTCGGTCGTTTTGAAAAACGTGGTTACAAGCTAGTTGCTGGGAAATTGGTGTCAGTAAGTATAAATAGACCGAGGCCGGGTTCCATCATCCCACGAAAGACGTCGTGTCGTATGCATGATAATTGATAACATGGCAGCCCTCTTTGTCCAGGAGGGTGACCTGACTCGCTCGAAAGAACACGCGTACTTTAGTCTGAAGAATGCATTTATCATTCATGTTTCATGCGCATCATTTACTAAACTCGGGTCTTGTGCGAATATTAAATCAGAAATATGAAATTATACTCGTATTGATTTTTTAAATTGCGCATTATCATTATGGTACCAGGTAATGTAATTCATAGACATACTCTATCGTATGTAATCATAATGGAATGGCTAATAGTAATACAAATACTTTCTGTTCCAATAACATTGGACACAGGTCCTGGAGTATCAGGTGCCACAGTACAATTTATATGTAAAGTCTAGATATGAACGCAGCATTTCTTGGTTGTTCTGTGGTGCACTAAAAAAATACCATGTTTTTCAAGCCAGAAAAAAAAATGCATTACTGCAATTTAGAGGTAGAGTAGTTTTTTGATGGGTATATTCTGTAAACTTAACAGATAAAATGACCTTCAACTGACATTTACATTTAATCTATTTCTGTGCATTTTTTTTTCAATGGAGTTAGCTTGATAAATATTAACTATTCACTCAATTCAGTGGAGGTTATACATGTTGTAAATTGAGTCAGTTTTTATGGTTTATAAAAAGTTAATTCACATCCCAAATTTGTGTTTTTGTTGTACAAAAATTAACAATGGCTAAATTTTTTTTTTGGCGTTTGCTTTGTTTCTCTATTCCCCAAGGGGGTGTGCGTTGCACTGTGGTTTTTATTTTGCGCCTTTTGGTCCAGTGCAACCGACTTCATGCATTTGTGTAAGGGTCTGCTTCCTCCTGTATTTTCTAGTAGTAAGGGTTTGCTTTCCCCGGGTAACAGCCGTTGATGTGATGGTGATCGAAACCGGCATCTTCAGACTGAGCCGTGTCACTGGCCCACACTGTCCCCACTAGACTGTCAATTGTATTTGTGGTCTCTAGGTTATTTTGTCATGTTTGCTAAAATTAGAGAAACGAAAGTCATAAGTACATTTTGTGAAAGTCTATTGATACTTGAATCATATGATATTGTAAAAATTTGAGGTATTTGTGTATTATGGAAGATGGCTTTGAGCATGATCTTTAGTAATTTTGTGCAACATTTTCATACACCTGAGTATTTTTGTCAGTCTCCACAAGCAATACTTTTTCAGAAAATTCTCGTTTATATGTGAATCGTTTTTCATCCGTGACCTAAAAGTGGTTTTAACTTGTTTAAGAAGGAACAAAATGAAGTAAAGTCTTGTTCTCAAATTATTGAAAAAAGAAAAATTTTGATGTGATAGTGATAGCACATTTCTGGCAAAGTCTTTTCAGAACTGTTAGGATTTCGTACAATGAAATGAAATTACGATCTAATCGTGGGCTGTTCACCTTTTTGTATCCAAATTTGCCAGTGACAACACTGGGACCAGAGCTAAATTCCATTATCGCAATCATCTTCACAACTTCCATTGTCATGTGTAAAATGGTTTCCATATCAATATTGGAATAATTTTTTACTATCTGCAATAGGGGCGCCCACTCTACCTACAAAATTTACAATATCCTTGCTCTTAAACAAAAATTAATTGGCAAATTGAAGAAATTATTTATAGATCTGGACCCTGAATGGAATTCACAAATTTTAAGGACGATTTCTTTAACATAAGAGGCTGTAACACCGTATAGATAGGCATATTGGTATCCAACTAGTTTATTAGTTCATTTTATAGTTAACCTACAGTTTGAAAAAAGTTTACTCTGTAGACTATAGTATATCAATCTGATGAATGTAAACCATAGATATAACTTAACCAATTTGTGGAATTATCGATGCTGAATTTCACACTTTCAGCCTGCCAAGGATCTCCTGCGTAACCACTACAAGGATCTGTCAGACAAACCATTCTTCGCTGGTCTGGTAGAATACATGAGCTCAGGGCCAGTTTTTGCAATGGTGAGCTTTTTGTTGTAGATAGCAAAACCAATTCAGGAATGAAATGTTTATCAATTAAATGAGATTGGTACAGTCTTAATCAGCCTGTACTTCTACAGGGACAAATGCCTCATGTGCAGGTCCCATCTATGGCGTGAGCTTTTTGTTGTAGATAGCAAAACCAATTCAGGAATGAAATGTTTATCAATTAAATGAGATTGGTACAGTCTTAATCAGCCTGTACTTCTACAGGGACAAATGCCTCATGTGCAGGTCCCATCTATGGCGTGAGCTGGATGTAGCCCAGAGGAAGAATTCCTGCTTAGCGGGCTAGGCTCTAGCAGCTTATTACTCCCTGCCATGGGGAGGAAGACTGTCTGGTCAGGCAAAATATACTGATCAGACATGTTAGAGTAACGCAAAATATACTGGCCAAGACTCACCTCAGCGTCCTAATAGCCCTCTCTAGAAATGGGCTGTTTTCATGGCAGCCTGACTAACGAGGTGAGGTATTGTGATCCCAGTGGTAGTGAGCGACACATAGTTGAAGCTAAGCATAGCACAGCCGCCTAGAGGACCCTGGTCCACCTTCATCAGTACGCTCGGGATGTGAGGAAAGCTACTACACCCTGTCAAATAATGTCCTTATCCGGGCCACATTGTGGGCAATCGAAACAACTCCCTCTGCGTTGGATCAAACACAGCAGAGGGCGTGTAACCGATGTGCGAGTCCATCTTAAGACTCAAATCACTAGAGCAAAGTAGATATCCAGCTAGTTAGGCGCCATCTGTGCTGCTGTCAACAAACCACCTAACCATGTCCGGTGTTATGCCGGGTCACACGTCACCTCTTATGACATATTCTGTGGGCCAGTGGTGCTATTCTTGACCTTGTCATACACAAAGACCTTGACGGACCACTGAGGACTATCACAGTACTTAGTTATTGCTTCAAGGATATTAACAAGGTAGTGTAGTAACAGTCCCATTTTGCATTAGGATATGTTGATTTATGCTTTATAGTAGAAAAGTATCTTGGTATTTAAACTTGCAGAATCCATATCCAAATCTGACAATCGTAACTGTATGCAGGACTGACTTTATCCTGACATTCCTGGATGGTTGCCAAGATTGGACACATACTGTGCTTTCTTCATTGTGCCATACTGCAGATTCCTAAGGCAATGGATCACTGAGATTGACTCAGACCTCCCTCAAAAGACGCATGGTGTAACAAACCTAACTCTTCACAGCCATCAGCATGCAGAATGTTTGCAGTTATGCCGGCAAAGCAAAATATTGATAGGCACATCACACGCTCATAAGAAAAGATGGGTGTCAATGGCAATTTGGTATCAAAAGCTGGAAAAGTTTGAAGGGCAGACATCTAATACGTTGGCCAGACTCCTGTACACTCAACATCCACAATGAGTCGGGATGGAAGCTTGACCACCAGAACTCCATGGTATAGGATATAGATCTATGGAGATGAAGTTAGGACCCACAGCAGTACAGCTATCGCCACAGAATGGGTAACCGGGTTTGCAGTGACACTTCTTACATCACATGGTGTATGGAAGGTGGACCTGAGTCCTCATAGTAGTACAATACAAGGCTTGTCGAAAGGCTCACAACTACAGGGATCATTGTCAATCTCCACGGCGTTGGCCATACTGCTGTTTCAATGTGCACAATTACCACATGGCAATGTGGTCCCTATGCATATTGCACATGACACCGATGATAGCATCCCTTATATTGTGCATAGAGCAGTACCCCCTCCCCCATACAAATGGTATCTTTAACCATTTCATTTATAATGTTTTAGGTGTGGGAAGGCACAAGTGTTGTGAAAATGGGCAGAAAGATGCTTGGTGCAACAAATCCACAGGCTTCTGAACCAGGAACCATTCGTGGAGACTTTTGTATTGATGTTGGACGGTGAGTACTTGGTAAAAATGTCATTATGTATTGCCATTTTCCTTTTGGTTGCACATTAACTTAAGACTCCCAATGGTCACCCTGCATCAAATCCTATTTTATGCTTTAGGTAATCTTGAGCTTTACCTAAAAGACCCCACCCCGCTGCACACTCCTCCACTTGCACAATTCATCGCCAGGTATCCATGACCACGCCATTTTATTTTCCTGTTAAATTGCATTTTATCAGACCCCATATAGACCACCAATTGAATTTCACAGCACCTATTCAATAAGCTGAAGATAGGTGGCACTGACGAATGCACTTCTGGTACCGGGAAAATGACCACTGAACATCTGCTGCAAAACTGCCCGACATACGAGGACCAGACAAAGCACATGTGGCCATCACCAGTGGCAACACTAGACAAGCTCTATGGCAGTGCCGACAGCCTCAGGATGGCCGCTGCTTTCTTCAAAAAAATACAGGTTCACGTTTGACAGCGTACGAAGAAGAATCTCACAGAGCAAAGAATATGTACACTGCGGTTTTCCAAGCCATAACAAAAGAGGATTGTACAGGAAGCTCGAAACTCATGACAACCAACTTACTACAAAAACCTCTAGAAGAATGCAGTGTTTTAACACAGGATCCTCATAATATGCAAACAGCACAGACTCTTTGCCATGCTATATAACTTGATCGTCAGCTCAAAACATGACAATCATGTAGTTATCCCCACCCGAAGTCGCTGGTTCCAGTTTGGCTTGTGAAATATTTCTTTCAAATTTCTTTAACATTAACAAATTTTGTGATACCAGTATTAACCCTTTGAACCTCACTCCCCTGGGCTCCTGAAGAAGAAAAAAAGCCAAAATGGACACCTGAGCAAAACTAGTTACAATGACAAAACTAAATGATCTGTTTCAATTATTTTATCTCAAATAGACTGACCTGATCATCTCCAATATTCCTGCTTATTATGCCAGTCCTCCCAGCATGTAGACCCATCCTTTAGGCACAGATAAGTTTCACAATGTTTACACCAAAATTTTGTCTTGACTTGTTTGAATGGTCTGTCTTTGTAGGCCATGTTTGGGAAGTCCTTGACATGCTTGTTAAATTTAAATGAGCATAATACACAAACATTATTTCCTGTAGCTTTTGGAGACATTTGTGGATGATGGGAACCAACATTTTGCAGTCTCTGTTGTGCCTTGACACGGTTGTGAAGTTTCGCAGTAGCTGTTCTATAATCCCCAATCAGGGATAAACAAACTTCGTTCATGAACATCCTAAATGTCCTGTAGCATCTTCCTGTTGCATTGTGGGGACTATAGTGATCCGTAAGTATGTAGGCATTATTACATGCCCACATAAAGAATTTCACAACTAGCCTAGGCCAGCGATAATGCCGTCATGTCTTGTTGAGACAACAAATTTGGTCGTTGACATCTGGGCCCCCATCACCACCACCACCAATGAAAGCATTATAGTCAATACAAAGTTGAGGAGTTGGAACATCTACAGCTGTTCCATCCTTTCTTCTCCTTCTAACAGTCCAATTTCTGTTGGGTTGTGGTAGTTGGATATACAATTTACAGGTATTTGGTCCATCCAGACAAGGCAAACAATGTTATGGTAAATAAATTCTGAAAGACCCCTGTCCATTTTCTTCTTTCCTGCCATTACTTTAGGATAAAATTTCCTATTTGTCATTGCTGTACCTACAGCAAGTGTACCATAATCAGTGTACAACTTGGCAAAGAGAGTTACACTGTTGTAGAATCTGTCCATAACAACATGGTTTTTGTTGACCAAATTCCCAGAAGTTAAAATTCTAATGACGCTACCAAGATCTAGAATAATATTGTCTGCTTTTCCAGTGTAGATTTTCAGAATATATCCAGAGCTTGCTTCACAAGCCATGCAAGCCTTTATTCCCCACTTTATGGGCTTTGACTTGATATACTGTTTGAAGGCAAGTCTGCTCTTCGAGGGGATCATACCTTGGTCTAAGCTCACGTGCTGTGCTGTGAAGGCGAATAATAGTGCCGAAATTTTGGTAGCAACACATCCAACATAGGCCTTACTTTGTAAAGATTATCTGCTTTATCCAAAGTCAGGTCCTCATCAAGATGAAAAAAGTCCAGAGAGTAAGGAAGTGATCACGGTCCATCAGTGCGGAAACCAGGAGTATGAGACACGAAGTTAGCAGACGAGCTAGACCAGTACTCCTCGTAACGTGGTTTACTCACACTGTGTTCCACTTGAAGGCGCAGTTCAAAGAATGCTTTCATCTCTGGCACTACTACACGTTAACAATTTTTGGCATAGTAGCTGGGTGGTTTATTGCTTCTCACATGCTCAGCGCGTTGAGTTGTCTGCTCACAGAAATTATTATCCGGGAAAGGTTCAAAAAATTCACTGCGTGCACTTTCTGGATTAATAGTTTCTGGAATGTTCTTAGGGCCTATCTGCTCCATAAATGTTGTCTACTGCAGACACAGGTCTGAATATATTTATTGGAGACCAACCTGCATCAAATTTACTAGAGACACTACCTGGGAGAGGCGCCCCCTTCCACACTCTTGTAAAACAGCCTGATCGCCAGAAAAATCAGGAACAGAGTAAGATGTAGCTTCATCAGAGTCTAATGAACACGTTATCACGCAAATGATCATCTGATTCAACTTCTATATGTTTCAGAATAGTTGCTATGTAAATCTAATTCATTGTCCTCTGAATCATTGATAACAATCTCGACAGCTTGTTCCATTGTTAAGCCTTTTAGAACGCTAATTTACTGGTTTTTCTGCATGTCTTTTCATCGTGCAAATATTGTAAAAATTGTCACAATGTGATCAGTTCATGGTCGTCACCATTTTGAAGTAACATTCCGGAAGTAGTATGCAAATTCTGCCGTATCTATCCATACTATGCCCGTTCTAATAAGATACGTGCACTTTATCGGTGGCGCGGGTTATGTACACACACACACACCGGTTCATTGGGATCACAGGTTCAAAGGGTTAAAGAAATTTTCTCTATTTCAGAATTCAATTTTGTATACATTGAATATTAGATACAACACTAGTTTTTCATATTTGTTTTAGTTAATTTGTGCAACAAAGTGTGAGATAATTTTATGCTGTTGCTCTACATGGCCCCATGTCACTCTCACTTAAGTAACAGATCATGAAAACTCCCATAAACTTTTTTTTGGTGCCAATTTATAAAGTAAACATGTGGTCTAGGGTAGCTCAGATGGTAGTAAGAGATACATTTCTTCACTGGATCTTTTTTTGGTTGTGTGATGAAAACTTTCAATTTGTCATTTCCCATCTAAAAATATCAAGTAAGAGTTTATTGCTAGTCATAACTTTCTTGTTTCTGTCCTACAGCAATGTATGCCACGGCAGTGATTCTGTTGAGACAGCTCAACGAGAAATTAACTTGTGGTTCACAGAGACAGAACTCGCTGACTATGAGTTTGCTGACAAGAAATGGATTTATGAATAGAATGATCTTTAGGATTGAAATACTTAACATTCATTCCTTGACATTGTCTTAGTATTGAGTCTATCTTAGTTATGTAACTGTCTAGTAATGAATTATTTCATCATGCATACATGAAATTTAGGTTGAAGAAATTGAATTTCTGTTTAGCTCACATGCAACAGTGGAATGAAGTACTGACATTTCAGATGACCAAAAATAAAAGCTTAAAACATCTCAAGTGCATGCACTTAGTCAAATGGGTTCATTTGAAGTCTTAGTCAAATTATTTACACAATGAAATCATTGATACATTTGCAAGATCTCCACTATTGTATAATAGTATATAATTTGTGCAACAAGTGCAAATTCATTAAAAGGAGAAATGTAACAGCTTTTGTTTGTCCCATTTGTTTGAATATTTTGTTGTTGCTGTCTGTAGACTTTGTTGGTTTGTGTAGCACAATGCTTCAGGAGAGATGGCATGCTAATATTTTTGCAGTTGCAAGACATTCTAGAGTAGCAAATATGACCGTGACATTTCAGTTGACCAGGGCAGATGCTGTGCACCCACCTATGCACAACCACCAGGGATTGAGCATTTTACAGTTCAGCTGTCAGAGCGATGCTCTGCAAAGGGCATGCTACATTATGTAAGTTTTGGTCACATTTTACAGCATGTATGCCTTTTCCTTCCCCAGCAGTAAGGGGGCTTTGAAAGCCACAAAAAACAAACAAACTGACAACTGTTTGCCAACAGAATCAGTTTAATATTTCTATTGTTCTCGTTATGGCATGTCAAGTTCTGCCCATGAGGCTACAGTTGCTGTAACTTCTTTTTTTTCTTCTTTGCAAAGTATTGTCTACCTCATGGCATGTTTCAGTTCCTTGCCTGACTGGCTACAATTGATTGGTTTATTACATCTGGTCTCGTGTATCGTTTGCATTTCTTTGTCCTATCGTGTCTTGACACATTAAAAAAACCACTTCATTGTTGGCAAAGAACATTTAGTTTTCTGTCATAACAAAAAGATGGTTAAACAGCTTAGCAGATCACTGAACAACACAGGTACATCATGGTAACCAAATGTCATCTAAATTCAAGTTTCTGTCGTTTGTCTTTAGGGACTAAGACTGTCGCAGGAATTCCCCCATCTCATTGGTGGATGACCTCGTAGATGATTATAGGTGTGGGTCCATTTATTATCAGACAAGCATACCATGTGGCCTGCCCATCTGTATTTTCCTACATCGTCATTGAAGTAAGTTTGACTACCAATGGTGGTCACACAGTGAAATTGGCAGTGTACTACTTACTCCACCGCTTGAGTACCTTGGAGCCTGCACCTCACAGCCATATACTAAGAGTGGAATGACAGGTTGTTGAAGGTGTGAGCTCTCATTTTTTCACATGTTGAAGTACGAATAATGGCGGACTGTAAAATGTTAAAATGACACGGATTTAATCAGTTTGGCAGGACTGCAATAAGGCAAGACACCAATCGAATCAAGCAGGGTAAAGGGTTAAGTCACAAATCTAATCAATTTAGACTAGACTGCAAAGTGTTAATGTTTAACATACACGAAGCATAATTCTGAACACGATTTAGACATACTTGTATACTCTTTTAACCAGCATTGCTGTTTGTTTTGGTAATTCTTATCCAGCCACAATTTATACTACTGTGTACATCACAAAGAAATTTTTGTTTATCACAAATGTACAATTATAAAACAAAATGCAGTGCAGTATGTAATTTACCACTATTGCATATACTAATAACACAAAATTGTAGCTTATTGCAAAACAGACCAGGTACATCACTTTAGATACCGGGGTAGCTAGTGGTAAATTGGTACCTGACTTAAGGAGGCAAGAAACTAAACATGTCGCCCTACCTATTAAAAAAAAAATATTAATCCCAGCACAATGAAACCAAACTTCAGTATAATGGTTATGGGGAAACCAAAAGCTGTTTGTTGCAACTCTCTCTTTCTGTTGTGTGGTATTCTTTGAGTTTACAATTATGTGTGGGCTTTTAAAAACAATTTCTGCCATTGCTTTTTTTTTTTTTGCCTCGAGTCGCAGGTTATCGGTAATCCGTTCTTGGACGTCTGTCCAATGTTTTCTCAAATGTCCTCGTCTTGTACTGTAATCTCATATTTGCAAGGCCCTTGTACCGTGGCCATATTAAGTCAGCTTTTGATTGTCGTGAGGTCCACCTGTATTCTCAATTGTTCATCATACTTCATTTGTAATAGTCTTGTAAAACATCTCCATGGAGGTCTGCTGTAATGGTCGTATTTTGCAGATGTAGAAAAATACCAAAAGAACCAGTGAGCACAGAAGTCTGACCTTTATGAAACCTATGGTGGAAAGCCTAAGCAAAGCAATACTGCAAGCAGCCACCGAGACCATCCTAAGAGGGGCAAGGAAGAACTATAAGCCATATTGGAATCAAGAATTGCAGAGAGTGGTCTCAAATGCTAGGAACACGGCAGAGAGAGAGAGAGAGCAATCTATTGAAGCAAATATCTCCATGAAGGCCATCATTGCAAAATACACAAGAACACTGAACCAAATAACAAGAGACAGTTGGAAGGAAAAAACAGAAAGCCTCAATCTAGATAGATAAGGGAACAAACTGGAAATTAGTCAGAGCCATGAATGACGAAATACTATCAAGCAGGGTGACAACATGCTTATTGGAAGAAAAAAAAAAGCAGCACTTTTATAGAATATTATGCCAGAGCAAACCACATTGATATCCCTACAGACATAAGTGAAGAAAACAAAACAGGCATGACAACATCGAGATTGCACCAGATGGCAAAAGTAACAATGAATGAAAACTTTAAAGAAAAAGAAATTGCCCGGAAAATATGAGGTAGCAAATGAAATGCTGATGGGGTTGGGCCAAACAGCAAAGAGGAAGTTACTGTCAGTCCTGAACCAAAACTGGAAAAGGGGAATTGTACTGCAGGCATGGGAAGATGCTAAACTTATACCAGGACAAAAGATAGAACAGATACAGGCCTATCAGTCTACTGAGCTGTGTAGGTAAACCGATGGAGCGCAATATACACACCAAACTGGTTTCAGCACTAAAAAGCCAGAAAAATACAGAACAATGATTTAAGAGCAGTACTATGGCAGCAGTCCACACCAAAAAGAGTAGTGGTACAGTGGTTTCCATCCCACTGTAATTTTCAAGACAACGAGGAGGCAGACAGACTGGCAAAAGAAGGTGCAAGGTTACCACGACCAGATTCTAGTGTGACCTACGAAGAGTCCAAAAGGTTTATTAGTGCCAAATGGGAAACAGAGCATTCTGGCTACACAAAAAATGCCTATTACCAGTTGAACAGAAGAGAGCAGGTCGTGGTCTTCAGACTCTGCACAGGCCACAATAAACTGAAGATAGGTGCTACTGATGAACGCATCTGTGGTACAGGGAAAATGACCGCTGAACATCTGCTGCAAAATTGCCTGACATACGAGGACCAGAGAAAGCACATGTTGCCAACACTAGACAAGCTCTATGGCAGTGTCGACAGCCTCAGGATGACTGCTGCTTTCTTCGAACAAATTCAAGTTGACATCTGCCAGCGTACGAAGAAGATTTCTTTCCATATGGGTTTCAATCACAGCTGTCTTTGCTATTCTGGCCATGCCCTCTGGTTTTGATCCCACATCACTGTCTGTTGAGCCCAGATACTTGAAGCAGTTCACTGTTTCAAGCTTCTGTCCATTTGTTTTGATCACAGCATTGATTCCTTCAGTGTTGTTGGCATCAACAGAGTTTTCAGCATTATCTCTAGACCATAACCCTGTGCTGTTACATCCGATCTTCGTATCAATTCCCAAAGGTCTGTCCATGTCATCCGCAAAGCGTAAGTTGGTAATTGTTCTATCCTCTATCCTTAGTGCCAACAACATGATCTTCAAGCGCATCATTCTTTCTAGGAATATAGAAACTGTAAATACTACAACGTTCAATGTATCCTTTCACTTTTATTCTATACTAGAACCAGAACTTGAGTGCAAGGGAAAAAAAAATAACCACATTCGCGTGTTGTCCAGGGTCAAGGATTGACCTACACTAATACTGATCAGTTTCAAACATCTTGAAAAAAAAAAGAATTCCAAACATGGATTGGTCCTGGGGTGTGATTAGCCATGCATGCTTACAAAATCGGCACTGTACTACCATACAAAAAAAAAAATTAAGAGAAATCTGAAATGGAACAACATAATTACCATAGCTGAAAATAGTTGCATAGATCTAAAAATGGCAGAGTGCGCTCTGTTTTGCAAGATGGACAGACGCACTTTGTTTTACAGCATATCACATTTACATCTTGGTAAACAAATTAAACGTAGAGGATTAACCCATAAGAGTATTATATAAATGCTTTACACAGGTTTGCATAAAAAAAAACAATTATGTCATTCCTACCGGGAATTACACCCCCCCCCCCCCCCCCCCCCCCCAATAATGTTGCTGATTATAAACCACTACTGCAATGGGTTCACAACATAAATGAACACATGCAGCATGACACCAGATCATAGTTCAACAGTATCCAAAGGACTTCCAAATGAAATCTGAGAGTTGGCCCTTTGTCAAGGGCTGGAGAACAAATCTGTCCAAAAGTTATTTGTACCTTCCCCCAGGTGGTTTGTTAAGAGCAGCTATAGATGGCATGTAACTGGCTGCGGGTATACTTAGCTCTAGTGATGAGTCTATTATATTATATCACCCTCCAAGAAAACTGGTTGTATACAGACTGTAAAGTCTTCTAAACCAGTATAAAGATGTTAATTTAATTTGGAAGAAATTGCAATAGGTCTAACCTGATCCACCAGTTACAATCAACAAAAACTCTTTGGAATATTAGGCAACAGCAAAGCTGCTTTGCAGGAAGACCTAGGACAGCCTTGAGCAAACCTTTCTCAGCCTTGTTATTATGAAAGAATCTTGAGATAATTTTCAGCTCTCAGGAAAATCTTGTTACATCCTGAGGTACACTTATGAAGGTGGGCTGTGGTTCTCCTCAATGTGAGACTAGAGTTTAGTAGAGTAGCCATTGATCCACAAATATGCTGCCTTGCAGGCAGGCATGGGACATCCTTGAGGGTAACTCATCTTTGTTATTAAAAATTAATCTTGAAATAGTTCTCAGTGAAATCTTACTACATCTGAAGCTACTCAGTAAGATCACCATTATGGGAATTAAGGTGTGAATCCCCACATTGTTGGCCAGGCTGCTGTGACACAGCCTGCTTTCAGGAGCACAAATGAGGACGTGAGGTGGGTTCTTGATCAGCATGTTTCACCATGGTACTTTTCATGTCCAAGTACCACATCAACCAGTGTTCAGCATCTTGAACTGTCTTGTCATTCGCCTTCAGCATGTCAATATTGTCACATGTATCTGGAAGGTGAGACAACCTGGGTCTTTTACCGTACCGCAGTCACATGTATCACCATCCAAGATACCCCATTTCTTCATGTTCGTCCTACATCGTGTTTCGCCTGTTTGAAGTCAATTTATTGTCTTCCAAGCTGAGTAGGGTAAGTGATGTCCAGGGGCAGGTTCCTCCACAGTAAAAATAATTCTTATTTTAGACTGCTGTCAAGGATGAAGTGTTATAGACTTCAATGTGCTAGGTCTCTTTTTATGGGGTGGTCAGTTCCAGTCATCGCTGCCTTTTCTTTCCCTAGCAGTAAATCATCCATCATCATTTATCCTTCTAGTTCCCCTTGGGACATGTCACTGTCACTTTGCTTGTGGATTCCAATTCAGTGCATGTCTGGTTGTACTGTTTTGACTTCCATCTGAGGGTATGTCCTATTTCTCTCCATGATTTTCTGCTCTACTGCCCATTTCCATAGAACTGTGTTGGCTATTACCTCTGACCCTCTAATGTGAAGTATGCAATGAAGACATTTGTTGATGGATGTCATGATGTCGTGCAATATTTCTGAGCCACATAACATGGCCAACTATACATTCGTACAGCCTAATCTTATTTTCACGAAGAATGCGGCAGAGTTCCATATTTGGCAAACAATTTAGAATAAAATCTGGCATTAACTTGGTTTATTCCTGTCTGTGTCAATGTTATTTCTCAGGTAGGTAAAACTCCACAATTATCTGACCACTCTTATGGGGGATCTTTGCTGATTTGTTATTCTCATTTCCTTTGTTCAGACTGATATGCATTCCCACCATTGCTACTTCAGATGATGTCTTTCTTTACTTGTATGTTTTGCTCTTCATATGACAGCATACAAATCATCTGCAAATTTCATGTGCTTATCAAATGATCATTGAATTCCAGTCCATATTGATAAAGAAGATTGTTGATGATAGTACCGTAGACATCTCTGTCTGACCGCTGTGTGAATTGTAAATTGGCCTGATTGATTTTGTGGATTATTCTACAGGCGGACTCCTTATAAATGTTGTATAATTCATATAAATGTACCCTGTCTTTGTTTATTATTATTTTTACAAATTACCACCAAATTTATACAATCATGACAACTTCATTGTTCATCCTCAGATCAAAGTTCTGCTTTCTCTTACAAAGGACACTTGTTTGTGGTCTGTCTTATCTCTGTTCAGTTTTTGTCGCAAATCTGTTTCACACGGCCAGTATTTGTTCTCTCTTCCTGCATGAGCTCATAGTATGCTCCCCAAATGGACACCTGTCATCTGCCCCAATCCGCATTGTATTGTAAAGATGATCCTTTGGTCTATTATGCCCAGTTTTCGGCCTACAAATGACGACTTGTCTTCTCTAGTTAAATCATAGTACATGTAATTGTTTTCTTTTCGGAAGTCGGGGTATTGATCAGCTCATTTTTCACTGAACTAGACTTTAATTATAGTCTTGGCCTCATTACACATGCTGCTCAGGTCTGTTTGTCTGGGAAACTCTTTCAAACTTTGCTAGTCTGTTTGCAGCTTCATTGCCTTCGATATTGCAATGGAAGAGGATGAAATAGCTGACCAACCTTGGATGTTCTGCTGAGAGTTATGCCAGGAAGTACATGAATTTCCAACTGTAAGACAGAGTATTGTATATATATATACACAAACAGTATCGTACAAATGTATACATTACAAGACTCATGAGAAAAGTACCATATAGTCATCTGTTACTGATGCTCTTATATTGCTATAAAATCCACATACAGATAAACCCAATGCTTCTCAATTGAAATCGTGCACATTTTTGTCACTATTGTGCTGTTTTTGTGCTAACCAGAATCACCAATGTTCATAACTGTTTCTCATGAATGTTTTAATGTCTTAAAGCTTCATACTAATATATATTTTGATTATGGATATTTCATGTTTAATATATAGTTTAATTACGTGTCTTACGGTCCTTTGATCAAAATTTTAGCTCAATTTGTTTAGTATTAATTAATATTCGTCTTACAGTTACAGCACCATAGCCGGACCGAAAGACACAGCAAAAAAATGTATTCAGAGCTGGAAAGTGTTAAAGGTTACCTAAAATTATGAGAAGCCATTGGGAATTGAGATATACATATGGTCAGGGACAACATACTGACCTAGACCACTATCTCTTTCTTCCATGTAACATTACCTGTAAACAGGCTGCTTTCAAGGCAGGCTGTCTGAAATGTGAGTTAACATGATCCCCATAGTAGTGAGCATCACGCAGGTGAAACCAAGCATATCATAACCGCTTGGAGGACAGTAGTTCATCTTCATCAGCACACTCGGGATGTGACGATAGCTACTATAACCTGCCACTTAACGATCTTTTTAGGGCGCACAAAAGAGTAAACTTACTCATTGTGGGCATTAAAACAACAACATAAGAAGTCTTTGTACTTATTCACAGGAACAAAAGTTTCAATTTTTTTACTAATTTGTTTACCAAGACACAACACTACAGTAATAAATGACTAAAAAAATAGGCCAAAATGGCTCCAATAAAAATGAGACAATTGGATTTAAAATCATAAAAACATTACATAATTGTAACAGAAGCACTAAAGTATTATTTATGAGCCTGTTAATATCTCTACTAATATGATAATTTACAGCTGAGAAGCCCAGACACTAGCTAATGTTTCAATTTTCTGTAAACATGCTTCTAATTAACATCTATGACAGAAATAGTCAATACTATCAGTTCACAACATTATTTTTTCAATTTTCCTTAGCAATCCGCAATTCAGTAGCCCCCAGACTTTTCTTTCTGATCATAAAGTTGAATCGATCCTGCAAGCTAGGTCTGCTTTGACGCACGGTTCCATGATGAATGCTCCCTGACACACTGTCCATTTTGCTGCCAGTTACAGAGCAAAACACATTCTCCATATTCAGGAGGGATCGCAAACCTAGAAAGGCGCAGACAAGAGCCTCTTTATACTCCACAATTTCAATTTCCGCATCCACAACCTGGAAGAATGAATAAGATCTAAATTTGTTTTTCACAATAAAAAGTCTGGTAAATATTACTTACTGACTAGGGATCAAGATGCTGAGCAGCGCATGAGCTGCAGTGGTCAGCGACCCATAGTTGACTGCTAGCGCCAGGGCCAGCGAACCAAAGCTGCCAAGACCCTTCTACACCTCCACGCGGTGATCCTGGATAACAGGCTGCAGACTGGCTAAGGAGAAGGGATCGAAAAGGGAATGCTAACCCGGTACTCAAAAAAAAGCTTGCTGAAGTCGGATGTGTTGGGCCGAAAGGTGCAAATATCGCAGTCAAGCTGTAAACTACGACACAGCGCATTCTGTTCTCTGGACTACAGGTTTTGGTAGCGGGAGATTGAGAACGAATGAAGCCAAGCCACTTACTGACTTTATTCTTCCACTAATGCCGTGAAGTGTAGTGGGGAGCTGTAGGTCTCATACTTGGGCTAGATGTTTTGCTGTGGTTGTGGGCCCATGTTGGGATAGAATGTGTTTAGTTTATATGATGTCTTTGATGTTGTCTATCCATTTGCTCTGTGGTCTCCCTTTTGCTCTGAACCCGGATCACCTACTGTTGTGTTTTTAATGGAAACTGATATGGTTGCATTTTCATGAGATGGTCGAACCGCTTTACTTTCTGTTTACACATGTATTCTTAGGAGGATGATGTTCCCAGTTTTTCTGATGATTTCATTTCTAATTTCACAGGTCTTTTCCTGTGCCTTAGTGACCATATTTGTCACTGATAGCGCGGAGTTGGTAAGAAAATAGTGTTTATCCACTGCCATTTTGTTTCTGTGCTGATGTTTGAAAAGTGGTGAAAGTTTGTAGGTGACTGCACCTGCTTTTGACATCTGGTTTTGATTGCTCTGTCTAATCGGTCTGTCCTCTGTGAATATGCTTCTCAGGTATTTTAACTCTTGCACCTGTTTGAGCTTGTTGTTAACAAGGTAAATGTAATCAACATAAGACACAGGTATAAATCATGTTTTATAGCTAAGAAAGGTAGGCATGTAATTAGAATTACACTCACATCCAGACTGCAAGTTTTCACCAAAATATGTCCTAGTCACATACCAGTACTTCATGTTAGATGACTACAGATTTAATAACAAACACAGATCTGTGGTAGGGAACATGCCAGCTGCAGGTTAGGGAAAGTGGAGATGTATTTGATGTGAAAGAAACAGAACCTGACATGGTCTCAGAAAGAAACATAGAATAGTATGTAACCTCAGAAAAAACAGGACAAGACATACTCTCAGAAATACAGGATAGGCCATGCTCTGAGAAATATAGGACAGGTCATGCCCTCAGAAATATAGGACATGTCACGCCCTCAGAAATATAGGCACTACAGCAACAAGGCAGAGAGAGAGATGTATTTAAAGCAATAAGAACACTGAAAAGGGAGTTCCGTCCGGTTCCGCATGTCATAAATGACAAAGAGGATAACACCTTAACAGAAACCAAAGACACACTGAACAGAAGGAGAGAGTACTGCAGAACCATGTATGGAGATAGCACAAAGCGCTCAGTTACAATCCTACCAAAGGAAGAGAAAGAACCTGAACCAACATTGGAAGAAGTACGCTCTGCAATTAAAAGCCTGAAAAAGGGAAAGTCACCAGGATGCGATGATATCCCAGCAGAGCTAATACAAGCAGGAGGGGAGGCATGTGCTCGAGTCTATCACAAGCTGTGTAAACAGATATGGCACAGTGCAGAGTGGCCAGAAGCATGGAAGAAATAAATTTATATTCCCCTCCCCAAAAAAGGCAGCCTGAAGCTGTGCACGGACTACTGAACTATCGCGCTGATCAGCCACGCTAGCAAGATACTCTTGCGAATCCTGTTATGAAGGATAGAGAAAAGGCTTGAATCTGAAATTCACGTAGTCCAGGCCGATTTTAGGAAAGACAGAGGGACCCATGACCACATATTCAATTTAAGGAATATCTATGAAAAATGTAGAGAGTTTAATGTAGACCTGTACACATGTTTCATTGATTACACTAAGGCCTTTGACACGGTAAAACATCACAATCTGTGGAGAATCATGAAGGAAATGGGGTTTCCTTTGCACATAGTCCATCTCATTGAAACATTATACCAAGATCAACAAGCCGCTGTCCGAGTATCTGGGCAAACATCGGATTGGTTTGCAGTACAAAAGGGAGTCTGACAGGGATGTATCCTCTCACCTTATCTGTACAACATATATGCGGAATGTATAATGAGAAATGTTTGAGAAGATGTGAACACTGAAAGTTTCGACCCATTTATGATTGGGGTGTACGACATTCCAGAGTTACGATACGCAGATGACACAGTGATACTATCAAGAAGGGCTAGAGCAGCTACTTTCAGTCGTTAATGGACATAGTAAAGATCAAAACCTGTTCATAAACATAAATAAAACAAAGATAATGACCACCAACAAAACACAATGTCAACATAAATTTACAGTGGGAGGTGAGGAAATAGATTAGGTCACACATTTTGAATATCTGGGCTCCAGAATTGACAAAATGGCAACTGCTCGAATCAAATCAGAAGACTAGCTATGGCAATGCAGAGACTGAACAGCCTGAAGAAATTATGGCAGGGCACCAATAAAATGATAAAAGTAAAAGTCTTGAGAGCCTGTGTTTTTCCTGTGGCAGCTTATGGCTGTGAATCAAGGACGATTATCAAAACTTCTGGACAAAGAATCGAATCCTTCGAGTCAAAATGTTACAGAAAGATCCTTAGAATACCCTGGACAGAGAAAAAAAACAAATGCAGACATTCGGCAAGAGTTGAGCATAGAAGAGAACTGGTTTATCAATTCCATTTTGGCTAGAAAATGCAAGTACTTTGGTCACATCAAGAGACACAATGGTCTTGAGAGAACGGTGATGGAAGGTATGATGCCAAGCAAAAGAGGAAGGGGTAGACCAAGAAGACGATGGCACCAATATATCTAGGAATGCCTGAGTATGACTGTGTCAGAGGCTGGTGTTTTGGCAAGGGAACAAGTTTCTTTCAGACAGACTGTGATGGGAGCGATGTTCTACAAAGGACATGCTACATGATGATGATGTCATGTCCTCCTAAATATAGGACAGGCCATGCCCTAAGAAATATAGGACAGGTCATGCCCTCAGAAATATAGGACAGGTCATGCCCTCAGAAATATAGGACAGGTCATGCCCCCAGAAAGAAACATTGAACAGGGCAACAATTAGAAGGAAACTTACGACAGGATATGAACTCAGAATGTCCTTAGAAAGCTACATAACAATATAGCCAGACAAACTCTGGTGAAGAAACGCTTGACCAGGCCAAAGAATGATGACAGATAAGGCATATCAATTGGAGTCTCATATTGGAGCTAAAAAAGATGGACCAAAATAGTATTTTGATTGTTGAACATCTGTTGCAGTTTTCCTATGTTCTAAGGCAAAACAGAAAGATTAAGCCAAGTCAGTCCTTTGATAGATACTTCCATAACAGTTGACTTTTTAGAGACTAAAAGGAGCTGAAGACATTGGCGAACGAGATTACCACAATCAGTGACTCATGGTTAAATGCTTGCATCAGGGAACCAGAAGGAGATATTCCATTTGCAAGTGGTGGCCTTATAAATAGGCTACATCTGTGTAGTGTGGCTGAGAGAATAAGAATCAATCCAGTCCCCAAAATGTTTTGTGCTTGCTTAGTGGTGCCTAGTAGTTTATCCTTAAATGTTCTGATTAACACTTTTACAGTCCGACCTTATTATTTGCTTTGTGTCTTATGTCTAACCATCTAAGCAATTAGACTAAAGGGTTAAGACAAATCCAATCAATTAGGCCAGGATGTAAAGGGTTAAGACAAATCTAATCAATTAAGACTGGCTGTAAAGGGTTAAGACCAATCTAATCAATTAGGCCAGACTGTAAAGGGTTAAAACAAGTCTAATCAATTAGGTGAAGGGTTAATTGTTTTGACCTTGTTTTGACCTATGTATAAATCTTCCATTGGTTAGATCTCTGAATCATCTGGGGTAGTTGTCTCGCCGCCGCGATTCAATTTCAACCAGTGTTCGTAAAGCGATCTCAGTCCCGCCAGGCGGAGTGATAGCGCGGGCTTGTGGAAAACGCTTGCCCGCCTTTCCCCGTTGAGCTTTCGGGATGCGGTTTTTTTTGGCGTCTCCTCCACCGAGGTGCGCTGCTCTGGTTCGTATCGAGAAACGTTGTCAGTCGGTGGTGATTTATCTAAGGCTTATAGCAGAGCTCGACAGTTCGTCTCGCTGGTGGTCAGACTCTCGCAAAGAGCTTGTGACCGGCAAATAGAAAGCAGGAATCGTGCCTGAAGGCCCTGTGTTCTCCCGGGGACCAACCCTCGGGAGAAGGGCAGGCCAAATTGTCTCTAGTCCCAGTGAAATTCATCGCCGAGGTCGTTGGGATCCGTTCTGCACAGAGCGCTGCCATCCCTCCTCGAGCGAGCCTGGTCGGTCGGTCGTCTGGTGCGTGTAGGGGCCCCTGTCAGGCGGTCCTAGGTCGACGGAGTGAGGGACGGGTGGAATAACCGTCCGTCCGTTCCGTCAGTCGGTACCTGCGGCCGTCCCAGTGAGGCTTTTTACACACCCCGCCCTTTGATCTCTACCTCTGTACGCTATCAGCCATACCAATGGACGCAGAAGAGATGCAGACTAGCGGACATTGCACATCTGCCCTACTGTGTCAACCTCCCAGGTGGCGGGGAATGCTAGGCGTACCATCACTGAAGATGTGCCGAGAAAATAAAGGGAGCAAAGAGGTACCCCGCCCACATGCTCATGATACGTTTCTGGCAGGACGTGACGATCCTGGGATACAGACACACTGGACTGCCTCTCTTCCGGGTTAGTACAAACCAGTACATAGTCCATATCATATATCACATCTCATATATCATTACCGCATCCTATAGACACGAGTAGTGAAGACTCGTCAGTCTTGTAAGACAACTTCCACAAGAGAGACAACTCTGATCTCAAACAACTGCTGCCTTGCAGATAGGCTGGGGACATCCAAAGGCTAAGGAGGGCATCCCTACAGAAACGCCTGTTGAAATCGGATGCACAGGGCCACAAGCCTAACGAAACAGTGCAACGTAAATCGCAGTATGATGACAGTACAACCGATCAGAAAAACCTATGGCGCTCATCCTGCGGAGTCCCGCCAGGCAGCGAGAGTGCCGGGCCTCACGCCTCGAAGGGGCCCACCCTTGACTACTGGTGGTCACCCACCCATGTGTTGTGGAGTCAAGGCACATGGCTATGGGGCAATTTCCATTGACCAAAAACTCAAGACCCTCAAAATACTACAGTGGAATGCGGAGGGAGTCATTAACAAAAAACTTTCCCTAACACATCACCTGCATGAAGGTAAGATTGACGTGGCATGTATCCAGGAAACGCACCTCAACAATAATCATAAATTCTCAATCAGAGGATACCAGACCTTCCGTCTCGATAGAGAAGGTCACAAAGGAGGGGTCCTGATACTGACCAGAAACTGCATACCGAGTAGCGCGGTACCTGTCAATCACACCGGACAAGCAGAAATTGTAGGAGTTGACATAATGGCTCAAGAGACGAAGATCCGCATTTTCAATCTGTACGGACCACCAAATAAAGACCTATCGCTCTCGAGTATGGAAGTCAAAGACTCCAACTGCATAGTAGTTGGAGAATTCAACAGCCACTCGGAGAGATGGGGATACTCTGACACAGACAGCAGAGGTGACGAAGTGGAAGATTGGGAGATAGATGCAAATCTCTCCCTAATCAATAGGCCGGAGGATAGCCCTAGTTTCTATTCTAGAACATGGCGTACCACCTCGATTCCAGATTTGGCCTTCTCCACACAGGACATACACCATAAAATAGACCGCCAGGTGCTAAACCTAGCCGATCAGGCTAGACATTGATATGGAAGTAGGCCCACAGGAAACAAAACCGCTCCCACGTTGGAATTACAAACGAGCCGACTGGGACAGATTTGCAATCCTGACAGATGGGCTGTGTGAAACCATCAACACACGAAACAACAAAATGAAGCCCATGGTGGAAAGCCTAAGCAAGGCAATAATGCAAGCCGCCACTGAAACCATCACAAGAGGAGCTAGGAAAAACTATAAGCCCTATTGGAATGATGAGTTGCAGAAAGCGGAAGATGCAGTAACAAATGCTAGGAACATGGCAGAGCGAGAACAATCTATGGAGGCAAACATCGCCGTCAAAGCCGCCACGGCGAAATACAAATACACTCTCAAGCAAACAGCAAGAGAGAGCTGGAAAAACAAAACGGAAAGCCTAAACCTGGACAAAGAAGGGAACAAGCTATGGAAGCTAGTCAGAGCCATGAATGACGAAACCCCTTCAAACAAACAAATTACCATCAAGCAGGGCGAAAACTTGCTCACTGGTAAAAAAGCTGAAAACGCTTTTGTCGATCACTATGCCAGAGCAAACCACATCGAGGTCCCTGCAGATAGGCATACAGACATTAGTGAAGAGCAAAAGGGGCACGACAACATCAATACGGCACCTGAAGAGCATATGATGGCCAAATTAACAATGAGCGAAATGGAAGAGGCCATGAGAACATTAAAGAAAAGGAAATCTCCCGGAAAAGATGGGATAACAAACGAAATGCTGATGGGGCTGGGCCAAACAGCCAAGAGGAAACTGCTATCGGTCCTGAACCAAAGCTGGAAAAGAGGATTTGTACCCCAGGCATGGAAAGACGCAGTATTTGTACCAGTATCAAAAAAAGGAAAGGACAAAACAGATCCAAATGGATACAGGCCTATCAGCCTACTGAGCTGTGTCGGCAAACTGATGGAACGTATGATAAACACCAGACTGATGTGGCATCTGGAAGAAAAACGAATACTAATTCCCCAGCAAGCCGGCTTTAGACAGCACAGATCCACTGAGGACCAGGTCATCCTCATAGCCCAGAAAATAGAAGATGCCTACCAGGCACAGAAACACACAGTAGCGGTTTGGGTGGACCTGGAAACGGCATTTGACAAAGTCTGGAAAGATGGACTTAAGAGTCAAGCTAAGGAGAAGTGATGTTTGTGGGAAAATGTACAAGTGGATCAACCACTACCTCAAAAACAGAACGGCCAGAGTCCAAGTACAAGGGCAGATGAGCAAAAAGGTGACACTCGAGCAGGGAGTACCCCAAAAGGGAGTACTGTCACCCACACTCTTCCTGGTGTATATAAACGACATTATAGAGAATATACCAAGAAGAGTCCATAGCTCAATGTTTGCAGACGATCTGGCTATGTGGACCTCTGAAAAGAATATCACCATAGCAAGAAATCGGATGCAGCAGGCCCTAGCATCGCTGGAAGAGTGGCCGAACTCATGGCTGGTCAAAATAAATGAGGAGAAAACCACATGCACAATATTCTCGCTTTCAATCAAACCCCAAAATACCAAATTAAGTTTAAATGGCAAATTCCTGCAGCCAAACGACAACCCAAACTATCTGGGAGTCACATTTGATCGGCGCATGACATGGAAAAGTCAGATCGAGAGAAACCGAATGAGAGCCTGAGAAAGAATGGCAATCATGAGGAAACTTGCTGGCACAAGCTGGGGAGCAGACGAAAGCATACTAAAGATACTGTACACTGGAAGTGTGAGACCAGTTCTCGAGTATGGCATTGCGACACGGACAACAACAGCAAAGGCGAACTTCGATAAAGTTAGCAAACTTCAAAACCAAGCCATGAGAGTTATAACAGGAGGCATGAAGTCAACGCCAATTGTAGAACTTGAAAAGATTACAAAACTGCAATCCATGACCGATAGAAGAGACTGCAGATCCCAGCTGCAGTCAGAGAAACTCCGAAGACTGATTGACCATCCAATGCACCAGAGACTAAACAATCTGGGAAATGGGAAACTAAAGCGGAGAAACTTTGCAGAAATAGCCAAAGCAAAGATGCACGAAGATCCCATAAACGCACTAACAACACCAAAACCCATCACTACTGTACGAAAACCTACCTGGAGGCAGGATATATTTCTAGAGATGGTAGAAAATATACCAGGTATTGGAAACAAAAACTGCCAGACTGAAAAAGAAAGGAGAGATACTACCCTAAGCTTTATATCGAAAAACTACCCAAGCATGGACTGGACCTATGCATACACCGACGGTTCTGTAACAAACACTACACAGAACGGAGGGGCAGGAGCATTCCTGAACCTACCAAATGGCAGAAAAATAACACTGTCATTCGCTACCGGTAAGTACACAAGCAATTTCAGAGCGGAGGCAGAGGCACTGAGGGCGGCAGTGGAAGAAATGGTAACACATAAAGAAAATGAAAGCCATACAGTCCTGCTTACAGGTGCTCTGGCCGTAGTCACAGCGCTAAAAAGCCAGAAAAACACTGAGCTTAATGACTTAAGAGCAGCACTCTGCAAACTGTGCCAGCAGTCCGCACCAAAAAGGGTAGTGGTACAGTGGGTCCCATCACACTGCAACATCCAAGGCAACGAGGAGGCAGACAGACTGGCAAAAGAAGGTGCAAGACTACCACAAACAGATACTTGTATGACGTACGAAGAGTCAAAACGGCTTATTAAAGCCAGATACATGACCAAATGGGAAACCGAACATACTGGTTACACCAAAAACGATGGCTTTTACCAGTTGAACAGAAGAGAGCAGGTCGTTGTCTTCAGACTTCGCACTGGCCACAATAGACTGAGGTACCCCCTATTCAACAAATTGAAGATAGGTGGTACCGACGAATGCCCGTGCGGTACCGGTAAAATGACCGCTGAACATCTGCTGCAGAACTGCCCGACATACGAGGATCAGAGAGAGCAGATGTGGCCATCACCAGTGGAACTGCAAGACAAGCTCTATGGCAGTGTCGACAGCCTCAGGATGACCGACGCTTTTTTCGAAAAAATAATGGTTACTGTCTGACTGCGTACGAAGAAGAAGAAGAAGAAGATCTCTGAATCTGGTCTTCATTAAATGTGCTGTTATGGTCATGTACTTTTCTGCTTGTACCATGGTCTTGTGTATCCTGTCAATAGGATAGAGGTGTGATGCTGTATATTTTTTCCATTTCGTTTACTGTAGTGATTTTCATGGCAGCTGTGGTCACCCAAAGAGCTTGGCTCTGTACCTTATGTTTGTATGTGTGATTTGGCTGTTGTAGATCACAGTGTTGATCCATAGTCCACTACTGATTTATGATCTGAGTGTAGATTTTCTTAAATTAAACGTTGTATTGTCCACTTCCTAATTTGATCCAGCTATTTTCCCTCAATATTGTGAGTTTGCTCCTGGTCTTGGTCTCTGTCTTTTTTATGACCTCCCTGACATTCTCTTATCTAATGTGATGACCACTGTATTTTACTGTTGTTGATTTCCTTATTCAAATATTTATATATTATATATATTTTGTTGATTTTCTTACCAACTCCGTGCTATCAGTGACAAATATGGCCACTAAGGCACAGGAAAAGACCTCTGAAATTAGAAATGAAATCAACAGAAAAACTGTGGGAACAACATCCTCCCAAAAATTCACGTGTAAACAGAAAGTAAAGCTGTTTGACCATCTCATGAAAATGAAACCATTTCCTGTTCCTGTTTTAATTTTCCTGTTGAATGGCCTTATTTGGACCTGTATATTTTGAAGTCGTATTTCTCTTGATTTTTCTTTGTTTGAAAGCATGAAGTTGCAGATTTTTAAGCATTTCTCTGCCCAAGTTGTCTGCTGATCCTTGTTTTAATTTATTTCCAATTGTTATGTGCTCTTCTACACACAACACCATTAAGTCCTTGATGTATAGAGTGGTTCTCACACATTGTGGGTGAAGACCAAAGTGGTCCCCCTGGTCCTTTAGGTTGGCTGACTTTAGCACATGCCTGACACTCCTGTCTATGTAAAAGGCAATCTTGTCAAGAAAACCACTACAAGTAAACAAACTTTCTGCAATGTGGACATCTATAGAATGAATGATGATTGGCATCCTGTCAGTCTCGAGAGACAATGGACTTCACGCTAAAGAGGGGACAGTCAGTTGTTGCCCTTGCTTTTGCCACACACATTTGGAGTCTGCATCTTGGCACATCTTGTCTTCCCTTGTCTGCAGACCAATACACAAAGCATGCCTCCAGCCGAGTCTGACTTTGGCAAGTTCCTCCCAGTTTCAGGTGTTCATATCTAATGCCGTCAGGTCACGCTTGCAAATATCTTTGTAGCGGAGGAAGCGTCTACCTTTGTTACTCTTGCCCGTGGTCAGCTCTTTGTATAGGATATCTTCTGGTATTCGCCCATCCTCCACTCTGCACACTTTTTCCAAACCACTGCAAGCGGCGCTGGCGGGGGATCATACCTAAGCTGACAATCTTTGCACAGTCTTATACTCAGGCAGCGCAAATGAAAAACATTTAGCCTTTTTTTCATGTGAGGTATACAAAGTCCATGTTTCGCTGGCAGGAATAGACCTGTGGGTAAATGTTGCATAGACACAGCAAAAACTAATATCTGGATTATAAGACTTGCATAACTGAGTATTTTGCATGAGAATGGTTGCCCTTGTTGTAGTAATTCTAGATGTTGAAATACAAGTTTTACGCCTAAGCTGAGTTACAACACAAAGAATGAATGAAGACCAAGCAAAGTGGAGGCAGTTCATTGCTGCCCTAAAAGACACAGTCGGGCATGATAGTTACTGACTGCTTTGTCACTCATCAGCTAAACATTAAAAAGATGTACATGTGTTTGATAAAATTATTCCCAAAAGACTTTTTGTTGCCTTATTTGCTGACAGCCTCAAGATTCCTTAGTTAAAACTGACTTGCAGTTTCTACAGGATGGAGATGTCCGCCCTGTGTGCAACTCCTTAGTCACCTCTTACGACATGCCTAGATGGTTAAAATATCATTATTGTTTACTACACTTCTCAGATCTCTGTAACACACAGGTAGTGAGTTACAACTACTGACCTTAATGTTATGTTTCTTCAACTTCTGTTTCAAATCATGCATGAGAGTAGAGTTATAGACTCCACCTCCTGTTACTAGGACAGTGCCATGAACTTTCTTGATGGCCTGGACACAAGCATCTGACACGTGTTGAGTGATGTGTTCGATGTAGGTTCGCAACAAATCTGGAATTGAATTATGCTCTGTCTGTGGAGAAAACATACATTTTAAAGAGAAAAAAATAAGATTCCAGATGTGTATCTGTTAACTTTTACCAGATCTAAACACATACACCGTGCCTCGAGTACAGAACATTTATGCACGAGATAGAAATAATAACAGTTGTCCATCGCAAGCGAAGATGGTGACAGCATCAGACTTGTTCTGTGAAATGGGGTTCTCTTATGGATGTAAAGACCAATCCTGGAAAGGTATAATATGCCACATTCGAGGTGGAGGGGCATACATGTGGGGATCTGTCTGTGGAGTCGTCGTGCATTTTGCAATGGCTTTTCTTTCTGCGATCTGAGCACCTTCAGTGACACTAGTGCGCCAGGTGGTACGATTTTGTGCAAGTAACTCCCAGGAGATGACATCAATGTTGAAATTTCAGAGACACTTTCAAGGAGTCTCTGTAGCATTTCTTCTGCCTCCCGTCAGCGTGTTGTGAGCTCACCGTACGTATAGCAGATGCTTTGGGATGCGCTCATCTGGCACACAAATGTACATATCCTGCACATCTTATCCTTGACACTGTCAACAGGGATGTAGGGATGGACTCTGGCAAATCATGGCAAAGTTTGGCTGCCACGACAGATTCATTGTGGTTGGCCGCCAATTTCATGACGACTTGTGTACTGTACAAAGGAAAATTGTCTGTAGCCTTCCCAGTCACCAACGGTGTCAAACAGGGATGTGTACTGCACCAACATTCCATAGCATGGTCTTGCAACAATGCTCACTGATACTGTGGCACTGCTACTGGCATGCATATCAGGTACAGAATGCAGGGTTCATCCTGAGGGCCTGAAATTCTACACCAAGGTGAGTGGGGCCACAATCTTGGATCTCCTGTACACGGATGATTGCGCTCTTAACACTTGCTCATAGCAAGATATGCATTTTCACTTTGACAGTTTTTGGCTGCATGCAGTAACTTTGGTCTCACAATCAACACTAGGAAAACAGAGGTACTCTTCAAGTCTGGGGAGCTAAACATTAAACCAAACGGGGACGGCGTGGCCTAGTGGTTAAGTGGCACGGCTCACAACCAGAAGTGATCCCCATCACAGCACCGGCCGTTACCCCGGGGAAGCAAACCCTTAGAAAATGCAGGAGGAAGCAGACCCTTACATCAAATGCATGCTGAAGTCGGATGCACTGGGCGGACAGGCGCAAAATAAAAACCACAGTGTAACGCGCACACACCTTGGGGAATAGATAAATAAGGCGAACGCAAAAAAAAAATTAAAAAAAAAAAAATTAAACCAAACATTACTGTAGAGAACCAACATCTCCAGGCAGTCTATAGCTTTACCTACCTAGGCAGTATCCTCACCAGAGAGGTGAATATTGATGTGAGGTGAGCTCTGCATTTTGGACACTCCAAGCAAACGTCTAGAACCAACAACACATTAGTGTCGAGATGGAAATACAACCACACAAAAAAAGGCATGCCTGTAAATGTTATCTGTTTGGGTGGAGAAGGAGAAAGACTGAAAAGTGGGTAAGGATTTATATATCTTAGTAAGCTATTTGATCAATGACAAGACAAAAGTTGACTTGGTATGGCTATGTCTCAATGTACAAAGGCTTTGAAAACACGATACTACAGTGCAAGCAAAGGCAGGGACATCCGAGAAAACAATGGGAAGACAACATCCATGTGATAATCTATGACCCAAGGGGCACAACAAGCAACCACAGGCGGGGGAGGCGCAGGATTGTGGAGGGGTCTGCAGGGATACCCCAACGATCTCAGGAGGTCAAAAACAGATATGATTCTAAAAATTGTGATGGCTGATTTTAAAAAATTTGCAGCCCAAGCATTGCGGTAACATCTTGACTAGCTATTTTTTAAATATCTAAACCACCATTTTTCTATCACTGAAAGAAATAGATTTCATTAAGTGCTCCAAGAGCTGGAAAAAAATTACTTTCTGACAAAAAATACACTTAAACATCTTATAAACTTTGTGCGGCCAATCACAACCCCGACTGTTACCCAGAGGAAGCAAACCCTTAGAAATTGCAGGAGAAAGCAGGCCCTTACATAAAATACATGTCAAAGTTGGATGCACTGGGCCTACAGGTGCACAATAAAACCATAGTTGCACGCACACCACCTTGGGGAATAGAGAAATAAGGCTAACTAAAAATGCATTTAAAAATAAAGACATAAATCAAGACAATTAGGCAGAACTGGAAAAGATTAATATCTTAAATTCCTTCATCATTCCATTTGCTGAAACATACGTTCAACACTGTAATTAGCTCACATAAGCTGCACAAATCAAAGCTATTGTTAAAACCAAAATCATCTGTACAAAAACAAATCTATTGCGCCACCTCAGGCTAAATGTGTTGTTATAACTAAAGACCAGATATATTTTGACATGTAAAAATTTGAACAAGATTTAAATCTATTATGATATCCTATATATTAGATAAATATTAAATCTATTGTGACACCTAAGACATTAAATACAAGTATAATCTATTGAAACACCTTATAGACCCCTGATTAAAATCAAATCCACTGTCTGCCGAAGATGGATGTCTCGGACCAAAAGGTGCAAATATCGCAATCAAGATGTAAACTAACGACACAATGCATTCCGGACTACATCCTGCTACTTGCAGTTCAGGGCTTGGTAGCGAGAGATTGAGAGCGAATGCAGAAGAAATCTACTGTGAAACTTGGGGGAGGCATATCAAAGCTGTTAATGACAGTCCACAACCTAAAACTGCTGATTCTCAAAATGGCAAGGGCACAACCCTATGGAATGTAAACCAATTAAAAAAATGTGTGCTGAAGTCGAATGCACTCGGTCATTCATTAGGCGCAAAACATAGTATAACACACAACCTTAGGAAAAAAAGGTTGATTAAATATTGACATTTTAGATCAAATCAATTGTGACATCCTACATAATTTATTTAAATTAAATTCATTGAGTTACATAATGATTGCTACCTTGAGTATGGGCAAGAGTTTGCTAGAAACCCATTCAAATCCAAGTGACTTTGGGCCACTCTGTTGGTAATAATCAAGCTTGTCAAGCTGTTCCAAGATGTCAGGTAATATGTGGCCTGTGGCTGCCAGCTTTCCATCCTGATCGTACTGTAAGTCTGGATCGCTAATGGAGGCTAAGTGATTAAGCACCATGTTACAAGGACACACATCAAAGCCCTTGCCTTCCTGGACAATGAATGAAAGTATAGAAGTGTCAGTTAAATATATGGTAGAACAAAGTACAAATGTTTGTATTCTGTTCTTAAGAATTACCTTCACTGCACTCTGGGCATACCCATAGGTGTTTAGTTCTTAGTTGACCTGTATTTCTGCATTGGCAGATCCCAGCTGTGGTATAAGCTGGATGTAGCCGGGAGGAGGATTGCCTGCATAGCAAACTCGGTTCTTGCAACTTATTACTCCACTGTGTTGGTACAAGTGTTGCGTAGGGTGGTTAACCTTTGTGCGAGTTCATCTTAATAGACTCAAACACTTGGGAAAGGTAGACCTGCAGCCTGTTAGGCATCATCCATGCCATCACCACCTAACCATGGCCTGTGATGTACCATGTCACACAGTGCTCAGTCTCTCTCAGTAAAAGGCAATGGGTGTGGATACTGATTATTCCTGTAGCTTGTTTGTTGTTGAACACACCTCTGCTCCATCCTCTCATGTGCCAAACTCCATTTGACCCTTGTATGATTTAAACTCTTCAGTAGGTATTTTGCTGATTCATCTATTGCAGTGTTATCATGCAACAGGCTGTCATTGAGAGACTTCTCTGCCAAAGACGAATGTGTCAGACCACAGTCAAGTTGTAAACTTGCGACACATCGTATTCCGTTCTCCAGACTAAATCATTCTACTTGCAAAGCCCTACTCAGGGTTTGGTAGCCGAAGATTGAGAATGAAAGAAGAAGAGAGACTTCAAAATGTCACTCTTATTCATATCCAAAGTGCCCATAATGTGTGTTTCTGTTGCCAGGATGTCAGCTCTTTCATTGCCCGAAACTCCAGCTCAACCAGTTCTTCTTCTTCTTCATCGATCTAATTTGAACCTGATACATTGAGATTGCAAACCAAGCTGCCAACCACTCTGAGCTATTTTGTACTTTGTTAAACATTTTTTTAATCACTTATAATCTTAAACAACAGCTGTCAGTTCTTATAATTCTGTTGTTGTTTCGAATGCCCACAATGAGTAGAATTACTCTTTTATGCGCCCTGAAAATTACGTTAAGTGGCGGGTTGCAGTAACTTTCCTCTCATCCCGAGCCTGCTTATGAAGGTAGACCAGGGTCCTCCAAGTGGTTGTGTTATGCTTGGCTTCATCTGCATGTAGCTCACTACTGCAGGGATCACGCTGATCCCTCACTCCCTTAGCCAGGGTGACATATTAAAATAGCCCGTTTCCAGGGAGGGCTACTAGGAAGCTGAGGTGAGGGTCTTGGCCAGTATATTTTGCCTGATCCTGACTAACATGTATGACCAGTTGTTAGACTTCTTCCTCTCTTATAGTTCTAATAGCGTCCTCCTATCTAACCCGTAAGATCCTATAGGTATTTTTCATTATGATCTATAGAATCTTGAATTAAATCAATGAGAAATGGGTGTTTGTCTTATTTTATCTGTAACTTTTCATTAGTTATATTGGAAAAAATTTTGAGTATGTTATATATGAATGAGAGAGTGTCTAAAATGTCATGTTAATGTGTAAAAAGGAGAAATTGTTGTACGTGTGCAATAAAAGCAGTGTACACTGAACGTGCATCTCCTGCGTTGTTCACACTAGTGTCACTAGGCCTACGATCATCGTCAACTGACCTAACCATCAACGATACCATTGCTGTAGTATAGATCTAGCTCATCTTTATCACTCTCTATCTGAATATCAGGGAGCTGCATAGCGCAGTGGTTAGCGCGCTGGCTTCGCATCTGAGTGGTCATGGGTTCATTCCCCAGTTGAGGCGGTAATGTTTTTTTCAGACCGCAATGGCTCCCGGGTCGACCCAGCCTTAAATGGGTACCGGTTCAGTCCGGGAAGTAAAAGCGGCGAGGGAGAGGAGATGGCTACCGCCCTCATATAGCCGAGCCTTTGAAATGTGAGATCGCTAACACCTCACACCCCTACGGCAGTAATGCTATGGGATACTTTACTTTATCTCAATATCTGATTGATTATCATGAAAATCTAGCTTGTCAAATAAATCGGAACAGATTCCATCTTGATGGCCCTGCTTGCTCACCATCAGATAAATCACTCACTTTTTGGGTGAAAATGCACTGGTTTTAACTTCTAAGCTGTTTTCAATACTTTATTGATACTTTTTCCTTGCATACGAATTCAAACTAGAAGATAACCATAATCATAGTAACTGAGAAATGAACGCACTGAGAACAAATGGTTTTCAGCAGTATAGTATTTGAGGACATCAGAGGTTTAAAATCTTAAGGATTTAAACTTTCAAACAGAATGCTATAGGGAATACCCAAGCGGCATCATGCAATATAAAACTATTATATTTAACATAAAAACATATTGAGATTGTGTTTACTATACTAATAGGGAGGAAGACTAACATCTGGTCAAGCACAACATACTAATCAGACATGCTAGTCAGGGTCAGATAAAATCTGCTGGCCAGGACCTTCACTTCGCTTCCTAGTAGCCCTCCCTGGAAAAGGGCTGTTTTCATGGCAGCCTCGCTAATGGGGTGAGGGATCAACATGATCCCTGTAGTAGTGAGTGACATGCAGATGAAGCTAAGCATCGCACAACCCCCTGGAGGACCCATGTCCACCTTCATCAGCACTCTCGGGATGTGAGGAAAGCTACTGCAACCCTCCACTTAACGTCCTTTTTCAGGGCGTACAAAAGAGTAAACTTACTCATTGTGGGCATTAGAAACAGCAAATATGCTAATAGTGAAAGGTAAATTTAGAGTTCTGCATATTTTAAACCAACCTGGCATCCAATGTTTGCAATGCCACAAAGACTAATGCACAAATCTGTCTGCTGGAAAAGAAACTTTTCACCACATGAAACTAGTGGCGCTCCCTGTCCGCCCAAGGAGACATCTTTGGCTCGAAAGTTGCAAACAACTGGACACCTTGAAGAACACACAGGCAATCAGTACAACAAATGGGAATATCTGATTGTTTTAATTTTAACTTAAGATGTTCATATATGATAATGGCAAAACATAGGAATGGAAGATTAAACAGAGGAGCAAGGAAGTGATTGTCAAACTGTATAAAACATTAGCTAGATCTAAATTAGAGTACTGTGTACAGGTGTGGAGTCCTTATCATAGAGAAGATATGAACATGCTGGAAAGGATACAGAGAAGAGCAACAAAACTAATAGTGGAATTCCAGTTATGAAGAAAAACTCAGAAAAACTGGCCTAAGGTGTCAAGAAAAGAAAAGAATTTGAGGTGATTTAATAAAGATTTATAAGATAATCAAAGGAAAGGATAAATTAGACTATAACACGTTTTTAAAAATACAACCCTCTACAAAAACAAGAGGGCATAGCTACAAATTAACTAAAGAAAGGTCCAGACTAGATATTAGGAAATATCTATTTAGTTAGAGAGTGGTAATGCTTGGAATGCATTGCCACAGGAAGTAGTGGAGGCAGGGACAATTAATGCATTTAAGAATAGATTGGATGCCCAAAGCTTTTAGAGCAAGGAAACGTAAATGAAACTGGTTGTTTGCAGAGTCTTCTAAACCAGTATAATAACGTTAAGTTAAGTTACAGCATGAGTACAAATTAAAAAACTTTGTGCTAAGTCACTGGGCCATAAGATGCAAAAAACAATCAAATGCACTCTTCCTATGTTTTGTTCAAAAATCAAATACTTTACAAAGAAAACAATTACCTGATCTACAAATGTAGCAGACAATGAAGTTTGAAAGAATATATGCTGTGAAGGGAGGTAATCCAGTAGCAGATACTGTTGTAAGGGATGAAGTGTTGGAGGCTTGACTATACTAGATCGTATGTCTGTTTATGTTTATGTGGGATGACAAGTCCCCTCCCTCGCTCTCTAGCTTTCCTTAACTCAAAGTCAAGTCTTCTTTTTACAGATGGATAAAATGGAGTACGCCATAAGTGCATCATGAACCTGATTTCTCAGTCGTGAGAGATAAGCAGTCTAGACCCAATGCTGAAAAAGAAGGAGTTTGAAAACAGCAAATACCAAAATTGGATCTCAGAAAAAGAAATTAGAGACAAATATTAGGACATGCTGAAGAGTGAGAAATGCTTGAAAAAGTCTAGAACATATGTTAAAAAATGGTAGACAATGCCATTAGGGATGACCTGCTAGAAACTTAATTGTATCATATTAGGAGGTCTTAGATTATTGTGAGGTGAGGTACTAGTTCCCTTCTTCGCTGTCATACTTTAAACAACTGTAAGTCAGGTAACCATTTTCAGCTGGGTCATCAGAAGCATGTTATCATAGAGCGAACCGTGGGATCATTACCATGAGAAACGAGCATTCAAACCACTCAATCATAACATTTAAAGGAATGTTTAAAAAAAACGTAATCCCGAATGAGAAACACTCAAGAGAATTTGCTGGTTGACAGTCATCTCCAAGTTGAAAATGAGACAGATAATTACACTACTGAAAGGTTTGCACCAAGTATAGGAAAACTAAAGTTAACAATGTATATTATTTGTCAACCTTATGTATGTAGAAATAATCTCGCCATCTCCAAGCTGAAAAGTAATGCCCTTATCTGGTTGATGGAAAACAGTATGTCCATGAGACGCAATAAAATCAGGCCTAAGATCATTGCTTTGTATGAATCTTTCCAGACACTGCCCGACCAAGTGACTGTAGTCAGACTGCAGTTTGATCAAATCCTGAAATAAATGTAGTAACAAATTTGTAAAAGGAGTTTTAAGAAAGAAAGACATACTTACCAATGGATGTTCTGTTATTAACATTAGCATTGTTCTTAAAAAGAAAAAAAAAGGCGAAAGATGTGCCTGAAATTAGTAGCATAAAGTTAAAGTAATAAAGAAGACCGAACATTGTAAGGGTTATTTATACTTACCTAATTATTGCCCATCCCAAGCGACGCTGGTCACAACATCAGACAGCTTTGTCTTAATAATGTGATGTGCGCTGTATTTAGATTATAGTGAGGAAGAGAATGTGTTGGTCATCAATCTCACTCTATTATCCCGAGTTACCTTGGATCAATGGCAAGACTATTGGTCGAGATGACTGGAGGTAACTCAGGATGCAGACACTCTGGTCTAACCTCCTGTGAGACCAGGAGGTCGCTTGAAACTTGCGGGATTCAATCACTCACTGTTTCCGTTCATCTCTATGAGAGGCGAGTGCCTTAACCTCTTGACTACAGCCACCATCCTTGAAAATATTCTTACCTACAAAAGCTAATCCCTCAAGGAAGTTGATTAACATAACAAGGGTTGTTTATGTCATGCTTGAGAATGTCTGGGAAAGAACAGTGGGAGATGGAAGCAGTAGCCAGCAAACTATTTATAGATATATGCCGAAGACCATGTCATTGAGTGGATAGCAAGCCATATGTAACTTCAGCTAACTAGCTGGGTATGCAACATTGGTTGTGATAATTGTAGAAACAAAGAATTAACATTTGTTTTTAAAACTTCCCTCACCCACACATCCCATTGCACATTTCTTCAACAGTGTGCAAGGAAAGTCAGGACTGTTTGCGGCATCACATGGTGTGGTGTGTCTTCTCAAACGCTGAGTCCTTAGCCACAATCAGTATCTAGTTTGTCAATATTCTGTGCTTAAATCCTGCCCCCCATGCAACACAATCAATTACATCCTTTTCCCATGATTCCAAATCATTTTGGGGAGTCCAGCTGAAAGGGACTCGATTTGAGTCACAAGAAGATGCGGAATATGACGACCCAGTTGTACTCGATTCACAAAGAGGCCTTTGTGAAATGCTTCCAACAATGGAAGGAATGCTGGGAGAAATGTGTGGAGTCCCAAGGGGAGTATTTTGAAGGGAATTAGGGTTTCTAACCTCCAGGTGAGTAATTGTATTTTTCCGGCCCAAAGATCAGATACTTTTTGAACACACCTCGTGGTATATGACTATTTTCACAGGTCTTGTGATATCTACCTATCATTTTATCATTACGCCATCTATTCTATTCTCATTGATGGGGTCACCAGCAGAAATTGTATAGGCCCTGCAGTTGCCTTGGAGTGTACAATTATGTTTTTATTTTATCCCCAATAGAAAAACCTATACCTTACTGAAGTTTTGAGCCCATATACCCTTTGTTAGAAAACCTGAACGTAAACCACTCGGCCATCCACTTCTCTGCTGATAAACTGTTAAAAATGTAAGTACTGAGAGATAAAACATTATTCTTGGTTGATTTTAACAGAAAACATTTATTTTTGCATTTATTTAGTTATGTGTATAATATGTGAACTATTTTTGTCCCATGCCACATTTACATCATTGTTAGATAATTTTTTTGTCCTCTGACATGGCCTCATTCACTACCTGTGGATCCTGATTGTTAGCATTTATAATGTTTTATGTGTTGTACTCTGTCATTTTTCTCAATGTTGTGGTATATGTTATGTTGGCGGGCAATTTTTCTCAATATTGTGGTATATGTTATGTTGGCGGGCAATTTTTCTCAATGTTGTGGTATATGTTATGTTGGCGGGCAATTTTTCTCAATGTTGTGGTATATGTTATGTTGGCGGGCAATTTTCTCAATGTTGTGGTATATGTTATGTTGGCGGGCAATTTTTCTCAATGTTGTGGTATATGTTATGTTGGCGGGCAATTTTTCTCAATGTTGTGGTATATGTTATGTTGGCGGGCAATTTTTCTCAATGTTGTGGTATATGTTATGTTGGCGGGCAATTTTTCTCAATGTTGTGGTATATGTTATGTTGGCGGGCAATTTTTCTCAATGTTGTGGTATATGTTATGTTGGCGGGCAATTTTTCTCAATGTTGTGGTATATGTTATGTTGGCGGGCAATTTTTCTCAATGTTGTGGTATATGTTATGTTGGCGGGCAATTTTTCTCAATGTTGTGGTATATGTTATGTTGGCGGGCAATTTTTCTCAATGTTGTGGTATATGTTATGTTGGCGGGCAATTTTTTTAAATGTGAGGATAATGTGTTTCCTGCGTTCTATACAAGCTTTGTTAACATTTCTGTTGTAGGATAGTCTGAGGGTTGTAATTGTGTGCATGGTGTCCCTGAGAAGTTTGTGAGTGAGTGATTAGGCTTCCAGTCTGGTAATCTGGAGACACAGATAGGATTTTCATATTGTTGTTGTTGTCAATAGCTGCTTAGATGAGTTTTTTTACTCCTGACAAATTTTCTTATGTAGCCAGTTGTAGTGACTCTTCTGTGGGCTTAAAAATATGGGAATCACAGTGATTGTTCCTGCCTCAGATGTGAGGTGGGGTCTTGATCAATATGTTGCACTTGATCGTGACACGAGCAACTTAGCACCCATGATTACACTAATATGACCTAAGATTTTTATTTTAAATTAAACAATAATGTGTCATTGGTTCCAGAAAGCAGTGATTCAGATGAAACCATCCCATTGTAACATTTAAAAGAAATGAAGAGGCCAACAGTCTAGCCAAAGAGGAAGCAAAACTGATACAAAAAGAATACGTCATCTAGTTGACGGAGCAAAAGCTATACTAAAAGAACAAGGTAAAATAGCAGGAAGAACATCCCAAACATCATGCAGAAGACAGATACTACCAACTGTGCAGAAAAGATTAGGTTATCATACTTTGTCTCCAAACTGACAACAACAGAATCATACATCACCAGTACACCATTTTCAAGATAGGTACCACCATCCTATGTTACCATGACCTTGCAAACATAACAATGGCACATTTACTTCAGGACTGCCCGCAGATCTGAGAAAAAAATAGAAACTGTACAACGGTACTGAGAGCCTGAAAAAGACAGCAGACTCTATAGAAGAATCTAGAGTCCCAATCTAAATAAAAAATGATCGCAGAAGAAGAAAATACAAAATGCTTTGGGTTCAACAGGTGCATAAGAACTTGAAACAAGCAAAATATTCTCACAATTCCAGATAACTTGGTCGCAGTTCCTAGCCTGTCCTTCATTATCTTACTGTATGGGACAGTTACTGTGTGTTCTATCCGGTAGCCCCAAACATCAGTCTCAGAATCTCCAGTGAATTCCGCAAAACAGAAGTCAAGGCCATCCAAGGAAGTACCAGACATAATTCCTATGCCGTAATAAGATGACATGTTCTCGTATGTTAGACCACTGTTGAGATTTTAGCTTCCCTTTCTCCAAATTCTTCATATATTATCAGTCTGTTAAACTAAGTCTGTCTAGTGATCCAGATGAGATAAAAATAGAAGCTGCAATAAAAATGAAAAGCAAATATTACATATTTGAACAAGTTAAAAAAGTCCAAAAATTAAATTAAGAAAGAAAAAAGTTGCAAAAGAAAAATAGCAAATTTAAAATAGTATACAAAATGTACTGATTATGAACTGCATCTTGTTATTTAAAATAGATAATTTAGACCATATTTGTTGTTTTGAATGCCCACAATGTGTAAGTTTACTATTTTGTGTGCCCTGAAAAGGACATTAAGTGGTGGGTTGCAGTAGCTCTCCTGACATCCCGAGCGTGCTAATGATGGTGGACAAGGGGTCCTCCAGGCAGTTGTGCTATGCTTGGCTTCATCTGCGTGTTGCTCACTACTATGGGGATCCCGTCAAACCCTCACCTTGTTATCCAGGCTGCCATGAAAACAGCCAGTTCCCAGGGATTGCTACGAGGAAGCCAACGTGAGAGTCTTGGCAAGTATATTTTTCAATGGCCTTGACTTACATGTCTGATCAGTACATTTTGCATGACCAGACGTTAGTCTTCCTCCCCAGACCATATTTAATTTCACAAAATGGAGTGAAAATTAAGTAAACACAACAAAAGTATTTTTTGTTTATTGTGTTTGCCTTATTGCTCTATTACCCAATGCAATGTGCATTGCACTACGGTTTTTACCTTGCGCCTGTCGGCATAATACATCTGACTTCAGCATGCATTTTATGCAAGAGTCTGCTTCCTTCTGCATTTTCTAAGGGTTTGCTTCCCCGGTGTAACAGCCGGTGCTGTGATGGGGATCGAACCCAGCACCTTCGTTTTGTGAGCCGTGTCACTTAACCACTAGCCCACGCAGAAAAAGTATGTTTTGGTATCAATTTCCCCAATAACATAAATATTAAAAATTAAGCATGACATTCAACATTAATGTGGGGGCCGTCAAACATGGCCCTTGAAACAAAAGTTCTGAACAATGTGGTTTAGTCATTAAGTTTTTTTCTTCTGCCAGTCTCTTTTCATTCCCTATTTAGCATATGGCAACCACTGCAACTGGTCTTCTTAGACAAAGTCTGTACCGAAGCACTGCAGTGTGCTCTTGTGGTGATTTCTGTAGCAATTTCTTTTACATGGTGAATTTACTAGTCTCATGGTCAAGAACAACCCTCTGTAGTCCATACTTATCTAGAAAAATACGCCACAACATCATCAAATCTATCCACATGTTAACTAGGCTAAAGAACAGAAAAACAATAAAAGTATAGAAGAACAATAATTGTCACATGAGAATTTTGGTCAATATGCAACAGGTCAACAAATGTCAGTAACGATTTGTTCTGTAAGCTTATATACAGTTATAATAATAAAGATGAGATTTTTTTTGTTTTTTTGCGTTCGCCTTATTTATCTATTCCCCAAGGCGTGTGTGCGTTACACTGTGGTTTTTATTTTGCGCCTGTTGGCCCAGTGCATCCGACTTCAGCATGCATTTTATGTAAGGGTCTGCTTCCTCCTGCATTTTCTAAGGGTTTGCTTCGCCGGGGTAACGGCCGGTGCTGTGATGGGGATCGAACCCAGCACCTTCTGGTTGTGAGCCGTGCCACTTAACCACGCCGTCCCCTAAAGATGAGATAATTGGATACAGCAAGTAGATACTTCAATAAACTTCACTGGTGAGTCTGGAGGTGTGTATAGCCCAATTCTGGCACAGAATTCCCTTGCCAAGGTAAGCAGCATATAAGGTCAGGTTTGGACATGTGATTGTCAGTTTGTTTTGTCTTTCTGCACAGTATATTTTCTTTCAATCTTGGAGATCCAGTAATGTAGGTGTTTCTGATGGTGGTTCTATGACATGTCTGGTGGTCCTGTGCCCAGGTACTCATGAGAGCATGTCAAATGTTTTGAGAAAGTCTTTAAAGTGCATTTTTGTTTTGTTCCTCCACTACCCTCCAGAGGCAGGACCTCTTTCATCTCGCCATAGATTAGTTGTTTAGAGATGCGAATGTCTAGTGTGTGCACGACATGACCGGCGAACTTGATCTGGGTCTTCTGCTATAGTGTGTGGATGCCCTGTATTTTGACCTTTGTGAGGATCTTGGTGCCTGGTACTCTATTCTGCCATTGTATTATCAACAATCTTTTTGTCAGTCCTAAAAAAAGTAACAAACTTTTTAGTATATTAATCGTGGGTCAAAATCTGCCAAAAGATTATTAATCGTGGGTCAAAATCTGCCAAAAGATTATAGTGGAAAATATTGACTTTGAAAAGTCACGACCGACAAGTGCAATGGATTGGACAATTTAATACCTCTACTGGGAGCCGCGTAGCGCAGTGGTTAGCAAGCTGGCTTCGCATCTAGGTGGTCCTGGCTTCATTCACCAGTTGAAGCAGTAGTGTTTTCTCAGACCTCAATGGCTCCTGGGTTGACCCAGCCTTAAATGGGTACCGGTTCAGTCTGGGAAGTAAAAGCGGCGAGTGAGAGGACATGGCTACCGCCCTCATATAGCCGAGCCTTTGAAATGTGAGATAGCTAACACCTCACACCCCTACGGCAGTAATGCGATGGGTTACTTTACCTTTTACTTACTACTGCTTATGATTTAACACCTACAACAATATACATTTTTGTTTTTAGAACGACCGAGTGGTCTGCTGGAGTCTGTGTATGACAAAGACAAGAATAGCACCACAGCCCCATAGAGAGCCTGTCGTAAGAGGCGACTAACTATGTGACATGGCACAACACTGACCATGGTTAGGTAGTTTGTTAGGAGCAGCATAAATGGTGCCTAACAGGATGCGGGTCCACTTTTCTCTAGTGTTTGAGTCTATTAAGATGTACTCGCACATCAGTTAGCCCCCCTCCAAGGAACTGGTTGTATACAGACTCTGCAGCGTCTTTCAAACCAGTATAACGACGTCAGATTAAGTTAAGAACAAATACATCTGATGACCAACCCTCATTGTACTGGTAGATATGTAAGCAAGAGCAACCTTTAAAAACAGCACATAGGTAAAATCTTTCAAAGAAAGTGTGTGTATCAGGGAGAGGTTATCAACAAAAATAAGTAGTTAGGAGCTAGAAATGAATCTATTATATGATAATTATTTTCATTGTTGCAAACCAAAAAGGAAAGTTGTGACTTGAGGCATGAAAGCATTGTGTGATTATGTTGCATGTAAATAAATGTTTCATGATGATGCTTTATCTTTTTGATCCAAGTAAAGCATGGAAAACCACTACAGTTGACCTTTCTATATCAAACATGTGTCCAGCATTTGCAGTGGTGGTTTCAATAGCAAGTTTTGCATGATGAGTTTGCTAGTTCTCATGGACAACCCTCTAGTAGTATTTTACTTTTACAACATGCTTGAATGTTTATAATGGGTCTATCTGTTCAGCATGGGTATCACTAGGATGATATGTTTCATGGATCTAGACTAAATAATTCTTCCTCTTCTTGTGATCACATTTTCGATGTTTATACTGTCAGACGATCTCCCATGAGGGGGCCAATGATACAGCAGTGAATGAGCTGTCAGCAGCCAGTAACTCATAGCTGGCTCCTTACATCATGCCAGCAAACCCAAGACCCTATTCCGCCTCCAAGCTGTGGCTCTGGAAACAGACTGAACTAGTGGCTAAGATAATAGAAATCGAAGTGTGAAGGCAAACCCAATACCAAAAAAAAACCCAGCTTAAATCGGATGTGTTGGGCTGAATGGCACAGAAATCGCAGCCTCACTGTAAACTATGAGGAATGCTGAAGAAGAGTTCCCATGATAAACTTTACCGTTGTTTGGAACTCTTCTTTAGCTAAGTACAAATTTGAGTCTTGCATTTAATAAAAAATAATGCACTTCTTCATTGCCTGTGTCGTTCACTCTCAAACAATCATACGTATCTTCTTCATAAACCTGGTAGTCTGTTTCCAGTTTCGTTTGTCGCCATACAGTTTATCACACAATTATGATTGGAAGGGCCATGTAGTTACCCTACTCCTCTTGTACAGCCAGCAGACTTAACTAAACTTAACGTTTTTATACTGGTTTAGAAGACTCATCAGAGTCTGTAGACAACTAGTTACATCTGCATTACCCTGCTCCAAAAACTTTACACATCCAAACTGTTCTTAAATGCATTAACTGTCTCTGCCTCCACCACCTCCTGGGGTAATGCATTCCAAGCATTCACCACTCTCTGACTAAAAAAATATTTCCTAATATCCAATCTGGACCTTTCTTTACTTAATTTGTATCTGTGTCCTCTTGTTCTTGTTGGTGGTTGTATTTTGAAAAACTTGTTATAGTCTAATTTTACCTTTCTTGTGATTATCTTATAAACCTGTATTAAGTCACCTTGAATTCTTCTCTTTTCTAGACATTATAGGCCGGTTTTTCTGAGACTTTCCTGGTAACTGTAATTCTGGAATCCCACTATTAGTTTTGTCGCTCTTCTTTGTATCCTTTCCAGCATGTTTATGTCTCCTCAACGATAAGGACTCCACACATGTACATAGTATTCCAATCAAGGTCTGACTAATGCTTTATACCGTTTGACAATCACCTCCTTACTCCTATGTTTAATATTTCTTTTTATCATACCTATCATTGCATTTGCCTTATTCACTGCTACCTGGACTTGCTCATTCATTTTTCCTGTATGCTCTATTATAACCCCTAGGTTTCTTTTCTTATCATTCTAATATTGTTCTCCCCCATTCTGTAATTATGTTCAATATTGGATCTACCCATGTGCATGACTGTACATTTATTTATATTAAACTCCATTTGCCATTTCACAGACCAGTCTCAAATTTTATCTAAATCTGACCTCAATATATCCACTTCTGCTATAGATGAGACACTCTTACATAGTTTTGTGTCTTCTGCAAATTTTTCAATCATGGATCCTATGTCAATGTCCAGATCGTTTATATATATCAAGAACAGTATTGGTCCCAAAACCAAGCCCTGTGGCACTCCACTTTTTACTGTACACCACTCAGGGTACTCCTTATTTATGCCCACTCTCTGCTTTCTTCCCATTAACCAACTTTCAATCCATTCAGCAACCTCCTCACCTATTCCATGTGGTTATAACTTTTTAAATAATCTTTGATGAGGTACTCTATCAAAAGCCTTTGCAAAATCTAGATAAATAACATCCACTGGTTCCCGCTTATCTATCATTTTAGTAACCTATTCCATGAACTTTAATACATTTCTTAAGCACAAAATCTCACTAGTAAACCCATGCCGACTATTTCTGATTAGATTAAACTTGTATAGATGCATTACAAATTTATTTTGATTATTGACCCCAGGAACATGTTCCACTGTTTGTTTGTTCTCTTCACATGGGTATATGCTTGTGTGTCAAATTTTTGACTTGTGTAACAGATTATTTTTAAGCCTGCAGTGGCATTTCCAGTCTTCTTCTTCGTTCATTTTCAATCTCTCGCTACCAAACCCTGAAAAGGACTATCCAAGTAGTAGGATGTTGTCTATAAACTAAATCTGTTGTCGTAGTTTACATCTTGACTGTGATATTTACATTTTCGACCCGATACATCTGACTTAACCAGGCATTTTGTAGTACCGGGTTAGCCTTCCCTCTTTGATCCCTTCTTCTTAACCAGTCGGCTCTGTTGCAGAATGTTATCCAGGATCATCACATGGAGTTATAGAAGGGTCTTGGCAGCTCTGGTTTGCTGGCCCTAACACTAGCAGTCAGCTATGGGTATCTGATCACTGCAGCTCATTCACTGCTCATGCTCAGGAGTAGTATAATTCTGCTATATCAGATTATGAGACATCTCTTGGACATTTGTCTTTGAAGTTAATTTGAATCATTGTCTGTATAAAAATTATACTAAAACTGTCCCATTGAGAAACTTTAGTTGACAAAAAATAAATAAATAAATGGAAATGTGATGTTTATCTACTTGTATCTTGATCGTAACAATGATGTTGTGGTACTGCTAAATTGCATGTGCTAGCATGAATAAATATATCAGCGTATCAAGACGCTATACATTTGGTTGATAACAATAATTAAAAGCGTAAAAAACACAGCAACGTGTGAATAGTTGTTGATGGGGTAGCGTATTCGCTTCTCACAACTTGTGTAAGTGAACTTAGGTGCTGGTTTCGATCCTCGTTTTCCAGTTGACCCAACTGTAAATTAGTACCTGACTTACTAATTTACTAGTAAGGAATAAAAGTCAGTGAGGAAGGAAACTAGCCACCACACTTTATACAAAGCTGAGGTCTAGTACAATGAAGTTGACAACACTTCATCCCGGACAGCAGTTTCTGCTGTGTGACTACGTTTTTAATAAACTCAAGAAAATGCCCCTTCCGTGTGATTGACATGTCTTGCGCAAACGGCTACATTCACCAGGTACTTACAAATGATCGACAACTTCTAGCATGTTTTTAAACATTTAGGTCAGTTTCAAATAAATCTTCGTGACGCAAAACATCCCATGAACCTGAACTTGGCAGCCTAACACACTGCACAGATCCTAGCACAGGACTACAGACTACAGGAATTGAAATCCAATATTAAAACTCCCGTTTCGCCTTGAACACGTTTCTTTATAATAATGTATCTTTGGGTGACGTTTCTATGGTGTGTAAACGTACATTATATTCCACAGGGGTTGTGGTTGCAAACAATCTCCGGTTTAACCTTGTTGTTTACATCCTACACGTGTGTAAGGGTAAGGCCGTGACCCGTGATGTCAATTCAGCCAGCCAGCCTGTGTTTGGGGCAAGCTGGGTGTAACGTTTCATCTGAACACCAGACCTAGTTAGGAAGACCAGTCTATCTAGACCGGGATGACGGCAAGACATTGGTGTAAAACCAGGGGTGTCTTAAACATATGGGGCCCTCGGATAATATAGGATACCCATCAAACTTTATGATGCGGCCTGTTAAGTTATATCATGTGGCCATTACCTCAAAAAAGAACAGCCAGAGTCCAAGTACAAGGGCAGATGAGCAAAAAGGTGACACTCGAGCAGGGAGTACCCCAAGGGGGAGTACTGTCCACCCACACTCGTCCTGGTGTATATAAATGACATTACAGAGAATATACCAAGAAGAGTCCATAGCTCAATGTTTGCAGACGATCTGGCTATGTGGACCTCTGAAAAGAATCTCACCATAGCAAGAAATCGGATGCAGCAGGCCCTAACATCGTTGGAAGAGTGGGCGAACTCATGGCTGGTCAAAATAAACGAGGACAAAACGACATGTACAATATTCTCGCTATCAATCAAACCCCAAAACACCAAATTAAGTCTAAACAGCAAATACCTGCAGCCAAACGACAACCCAAACTACCTGGGAGTCACATTTGATCGGCGCATGACATGGAAAAGTCAGATCGAGAGAAACCGAATGAGAGCCAGAGAAAGAATGGCAATCATGAGGAAACTTGCTGGCACAATCTGGGGAGCAGACGAAAGTATACTAAAGAAACTGTACACTGGAAGAGTGAGACCAGTTCTCGAGTATGGCATTGCGGCATGGACAACAGCAGCAAAGGCGAACTTCGATAAAATTAGCGAACTCCAAAACCAAGCCATGAGAGTTATAACAGGAGGCATGAAGTCAACGCCAATTGTAGAACTTGAAAAGATTACAAAACTGCAATCTATGACCGATAGAAGAGACTGCAGAGCCCAGCAGCAAGCAGAGAAACTCCGAAGACTGACTGACCACCCAATGCACCAGAGACTAAACAATTTCGGAAATGGGAAACTAAAGCGAAGAAACTTTGCAGAAATAGCCAAAGCAAAGATGCACGAAAACCCCATGAACGCACTAACACCAAAGCCCATCCCTACTGTACGAAAACCTACCTGGAGGCAGCATATATTTCCAGAGGTGGTAGAAAATATACCAGGTATTGGAAACAAAAACTGCCAGTCTGAAAAAGAAAGAAGAGATACTACCCTGATTTACATAACGGAAAACTATCCAAGCATGGACTTGACCCATGCATACACCGACGGTTCTGTAACAAATACAACACAGAACGGAGGGGCAGGAGCATTTCTGAACCTACGACATGGCAGAAAAATAACACTGTCATTCGCTACAGGAAAATACACAAGCAATTTCAGAGCGGAGGCAGAGGCACTGAGGGCGGCAGTGGAAGAAATGGTGACAGGTAAAAGGAATGAAAGCCACATAGTCCTGCTTACAGATGCTCTGGTCGTAGTCACAGCACTAAAAAGCCAGAAAAATACTGAACTTAATGATTTAAGAGCAGAACTCTGTCAACTATGCCAGCAGTATGCACCAAAAAGGGTAGTGGTGCAGTGGGTTCCATCTCACTGCAACATCCAAGGCAACGAGGAGGCAGACAGACTGGCAAAAGAAGGTGCAAAACTACCACAACCAGATACTAGTATGACATACGAAGAGTCAAAACGGATTATTAGAGCTAGATACATGACCAAATGAGAAACCGAACATACTGGCTACACCAAAAACGATGCCTATTACCAGTTGAACAGAAGAGAGCAGGTCGTGGTCTTCAGACTTCGCACTGGCCACAATAGACTGAGGTACCACATATTCAACAAATTGAAGATAAGTGGCACCGACGAATGCCTGTGTGGTACCGGAAAAATGACCGCTGAGCATTTGCTGCAAAACTGCCCGACATACGAGGATCAGAGAGAGCAGATGTGGCCATCACCAGTGGCAACACTAGACAAGCTCTATGGCAGTGTCGACAGCCTCAGGATAACCGCTGCCTTTTTCGAAAAAATAATTGTTACTGTCTGACTGCGTAGGATGAAGAAGAAGAAGAAGATATCATGTGGCCCATCAAGCTTACTTTATCTCGCTGTCCTGTTACGCTAATGCGGCCCGTCAAGTTTTTTAAAAAATGCTTCAAATCGCGTATTGTCACGATAGATCTGCTCAGGCTCATGCATCGCACCTCACCAAGGATTTTTTGCTGAAACGTAGAATTTGAGAAAATTCAGCAACCCCCCATTCTCTCCCCCTCACTCCCCAGACATGGCTCCCTGTAATTATTGACTGTTTCCGAGATATGAGGCCCCACTCTAAGGGACGAGATCTCTTGACAGACGAGATCAAGATAAACCGACAAAGCGCCTGTTGGAAACATCCCAGAATATCTTTTAGAAACGCTTCTAGCAATGGTAGCACCGCTTAGAGAAGTTTATGAACATAGAAGGGACCTATGTCGAAGGCGATTCGGGTTTTAAATAAATTGGTAAGTTAGTTGGGGTTTTCCCTCCAGCATAAGGTCGGATATCTTTTGACCGGCCATCGAATGAATGAACGTATGTACGTTTATATTTATACATATTTTCATCCGCAGTCACGTTTAAAACCTCATCTTCGTTATTATGAGGTGGTGGTCATTGCTCACACAGGCTCTCTTCTAACACCTTTTTATTGATCATAATGTGATCGATCTGGTTGTCATCTCTTCCACTTGGGGATTTCCGTGTAAGTTAATGTATATTTTTGTGAGAGAAAATTGTGCCGCCCAAAACGAGTCGTATATCAATGAATAAATCAATCTGCATTTCACCATTTTCTGTAACCAAAACCTTCCATACCCATCCATTGCTGCTTTTCTTTCTTCATTGTTATTGCCCACCTCAGCGTTTAAATCTCATATAATACAAAGTATGTCGTGAGATGGTCTGTTTCTTGGAGTCTTCTATATAATGTTTCTTGGAGTCTTCTATATAATGTTTCTTGGAGTCTTCTATTTAATGTTTCTTGGAGTCTTCTATATAATGTTTCTTTGAGTATTCTTTATAAAGTTTCTTGGAGTCTTCTATATAATGTTTCTTGGAGTCTTCTATATAATGTTTCTTTGAGTATTCTTTATAAAGTTTCTTGGAGTCTTCTATATAATGTTTCTTGGAGTCTTCTATTTAATGTTTCTTGGAGTCTTCTATTTAATGTTTCTTGGAGTCTTCTATATAATGTTTCTTGGAGTCTTCTATTTAATGTTTCTTGGAGTCTTCTATTTAATGTTTCTTGGAGTCTTCTATTTAATGTTTCTTGGAGTCTTCTATATAATGTTTCTTTGAGTATTCTTTATAAAGTTTCTTGGAGTCTTCTATATAATGTTTCTTGGAGTCTTCTATATAATGTTTCTTTGAGTATTCTTTATAAAGTTTCTTGGAGTCTTCTATATAATGTTTCTTGGAGTCTTCTATTTAATGTTTCTTGGAGTCTTCTATTTAATGTTTCTTGGAGTCTTCTATATAATGTTTCTTGGAGTCTTCTATTTAATGTTTCTTGGAGTCTTCTATTTAATGTTTCTTGGAGTCTTCTATATAATGTTTCTTGGAGTCTTCTATATAATGTTTCTTTATCGCCTTCCTCTGCCTCGTTTGTCGAGACATAACGTTGAATAATAGAGTTTTGAAAATATCCTGTTAAATCTTGCCATCATAATTATTTCATTGACTGGCTGTCATTCTAAAAGATGTTTGTTCAATTCCTTTCTTAATATGAGTGCAACTCCTGCAGAGTATTTGTTATTGTCTCTTCCTGAATATAATATAGTTTCTCCCGCCCAAGTTGAAGTTTGTCCAGAGTTTGTCTGCTTTCGTTCATGTGTAGAATATAGTTCTCACATTCCAAAACCGCGCTTTAAGTCTTTGTTTTCTTGTCCATTGTACTTAATTTCCCAACATGAACTTATTTTTGGCGTTGACCCATACTGTTCATACTGACAGAGGGACTCCGTCTCAAGGCCGCCAGATATCTAGATCACTTATTTACTGTACAAGTTTTCGTAACGATTGTTAATTTTTGTGTTTTTTTTTACTGATTTTTGTTAGCCCTGCGCCCAATCTCCTCAACCTGGAGGACAAGGACGCCATGTTTAGTCCACCCACTCCTCAGTGATCTGTCCGGTCAGGGTGACCCTACTAGAAACATACGTTCCCACCGTCATAGTTCACTGTCTTAAGGGAGCATACAAATCTCCTAACCACTACAAGGCAATGGCCCCACGAAGAGGCCTTTTATTTCAACTATATTAACAAACAATATATGGATATATATAAAGTGCTATGGATACTGTGTTGTTTAGAAGATTCAGATGTGCCGGGCATCTATCAGGTCCACATGCCTGACATCAATTGCGCATGACAAGTCATGTCCTGGTGGCCCTTTAACCATTCGGATGCCCACCAATGAGGCGGAGAAAAAGGTCAGAGTAAAGTGTTTGGTTCAACATAGTACTCCAAGACGGGATCAAGATGCTGAGCAGCGCATGAGTATGTTGACTGCTAGCGTCAGGGCCAGCGAACCATAGCTGCCAAGACCCTTCTACACCTCCAAGCGGTCATCCTGGATAAAAGGCTACAGCAGAGCAGACTGGCTAAGGAGAAGGGATCGAAGAGGGAATGCTAACTCGGTATTCTAAAAATGCTTGCTGAAGTCGGATGTGTTGGACCGAAAGGTGCAAATATCGCAGTCAAGCTGTAAACTACGACACAACGCATTCCGTTCTCAGGACTACATTATGCTACTTAAGCCCTTTCAGGGTTTGGTAGCGCGAGATTGAGAACGAAGGAAGCCAAGCCAAGCCAAGTACTCCAAGACAGAAGACCATTCTTAGTTTAAACAACGTTTGGCTACCTGGCACCAGGCACATGATATGCAAGATTGAATACATGACTTCAGATTACAGACATATAACTGTAGGTTATATAAAACTATGTTCTTTTTTATGTAACTAAACATAACTTTGGTGTATAATATTTTTTTTGCAAACTTTTATTTAACTTGACATGGCCGTTGTGCGTTTGCGTGGATTTTTATTTCTCCATTTTAACCAACTTCCCAAATAGACTTGAGAGCTGAAATTGTGTATACAGCTTCTACTATTGCAACCTGTTAATCTTTCAAATTTTGACAAATATAATCGAATGACCTACCATAAAACGCCAATACACCAATTCATAAAAGAAACACCAAAGTAAAAAAAAAATACATTCCTGTAGTATACAAAAAATGTTTTTATTTACGTATGCACCTGTAAAATTGTAATTACAACAGGTTTCAAATGCCGTAGTGGCTCTAGCCGCCGATAATCTCTCTCTTAACTCTCTCTCTCTCTCTCTCTATGTATATATATATATATATATATATATATATATATATAAATATCATCATCATGTAGCATGTACTTTATAGAACGTCGCTCCCATCACATTATGTCTGAAAGAAACTCTTTCCTTTGCCAAAATTATAGCCTCCACCAACATTCGTACACAGGCATTCCTGGATACCTTGATGCCATGGTCATCTTGGTCTACCCCTGCCTCTTTTGTCTGGTACCATATCGTCCATCACTGTTCTTTCAAGACCGTTGGATCTCTTGATGGGACCAAAACATTTACATTTTCTTGCCAAAACAGAATTGATGAACCAATTCTTCTCTACGTTCAACTCTTGCCGAATGCCTGTATTTGTCGTTTTTTCTGTCCAGAGTATTCTGAGGATTTTTCTGTAACATTTTGACTCAAAGGATTCGATTCTTTGTCTAGAAGTTTTGTTAATCGTCCATGATGCGCAGCCATATTCTGCCACAGGAAAAACACAGGTTCTCAAGAGTTTCACTTTTGTCGCTTTGTTGGTGCTCTGCCATAATTTCTTCAGACTGTTCAGTCTATGCATTGCTATGGTTTGTCTTCTTCTGATTTCTTTCGAGCTGTCGCCATTTTTGTCCATTCTGGAACCCAGATATTCAAATTGCGTGACCTGATCTATTTTCTCACCACCCATTGTAAATTTATGTTGACATCGTATTTTGTCGGTGGTCATTATCTTTGTTTTATTCATGTTTCTAAACAGGTTTTGATTTTTATTGTTTCCATTTACGGCTGAAATTAGCTGCTCTAACCCTTCTGCACTTCTTGATAGTATAACTGTGTCGTCTGCGTGGCATAACAATGGAATCTCGAACCCGCCAATCGTTAATGTATCAAAACTTTCAGTGTTATCGTATTCTCTAACATTTCTCATTTTACATTCCGCACATATGTTGAATAGATAAGGTCAGATGATGCATCACAATCTTTCCCCATTTTTTACTGCAAACCAATTTGATGTATGCCCAGATACCCGGACAGCGGCTCATTGATCTTGGTATGTTTCATATATATATATATATATATATATATATATATATATTAACCAGGGCCTGGGGATACCTTCCACATATTAACCATTTCTTTGGAAAAGCAATTTCAATATGTTAATATAGTTTAAACTAAAACTTAAAGATAGTTTTAGAAAGATTAGGGGTGACAGTTACCGAAAAATATATTTAGCCGTTATTTTCTTTTTAGAGCGCAAGGAGTTAAAATAAAACCCTACCCAATTGAGGCAGGTCGGGGTTAAAGTGCTGGGCGAATTTAGCGCGAATGTTTTACGGGGAAATTCCGAAGTGAATTTAATTACGTCATAGAAATGCTAGAAATAAAGAAACGACATTATGATCGGGCCATGATCTGGCAGATATCAATGCTAAGAATGATGTTTTAGAAATGTCCTTGTATGAGGTGTCAGCTTTAGTAATGTAGGGATTACCAATTCTCTTCTACGCTATCTTTGCTTCCTGAACGACATATACTCGTTTACAGATGGATAGAACGGACCATTGCTCTCACTTGCACAACATTAGAGCTAACAAATTTATAATGCAACATAAAGCAGCCTCTTCGATCTATCCCTATAATTACATATCGACCACAAATATCTCACACCAATAAACAATACGAGTAGTGGCAACTGCCCCTCTGACGTTGTTGTCCGAGCGTTAGGCCCACGAGACGTCTTTCAAGTGATGCATCTGTTTTTCTCAGCTGGTTCTCTACTGCTCGTGCTATGTACCAGGTTTCTCTACCATAGCAGACTGCTGGTATGGTAACTTAGTTGAAAGTGTCTGCCTGTATTCTGATGTGTTATGTGACGTCTGTTGCTGTTTTAATGCAGTTGAAGGCCGCTCAGCTTGCTCGTCTACGACTGTCAGACAGGAATACACAATAATGACATCCGAGAAATGTCGTACATCACAGATTTCCAGCAACATGCAAACAATTCAAAACACTGGGCAGGCCATGCATTTAGAAGACATGACGAGAGATTGAGTACTGCAACTACCCTATGGCAACCACATGACAAAACAGACCTCATGGACGACCCTTTACTCTTCTTTTCTCTTCTTCTTCTTCGTTCAGATTTTTTTAATCATACAAAATCTTCACTTCAATCTCCAGGATGAAGTCCACAGTCATTTCCAGGTCTGAGAGGTGACCCCATAGTTTTTATCTCAGTTCTGCTTCATCTGGCCATGTCTGGCATCTTAGTTCATCGTAGGCTGGGCATTCTTTAAGTGCGTATGTCCCACATGGACATTCATTTGTTTGGGAGATTTTAAGCACACAAAAAAAGTGGCTCAGCAGTCTGCTGTGACCCGTTCTCATGGGAACGATTGCAGTTTGATGGCGACTTTGTAACTGGTGGAATAGGTATGGACTGTTACTCTCTCCCATTTGTTTCTCCCATTTTATTTTATAATGGCTGCAAATTATAGTTTTAGCCTAATTATATGGCACTTTATGGGTATTTTGTTCCATTTTCCCACCTGCCTTGGATAGTGTTTCGGCTCTCTCGTTTCACGTAATTCCACAATGAGAGGGGAGCCACTGGACTGTAATCTTTGATACCGGTATCTTTTGTATGGCATTTAGCTCTATTCTGATTTTATGTGTTATGTCCTCATTTGTTGTGTTCCGAGTAGTACTTTACAGTCTGTGAAGATAACTATCCTCGCGTGTGTGTGAGCTTCTAATTTGGGGACAATTTTCAGTGCTTGGAAAAATGCTATTGATTCTACCCTCAGACTAGAGGAAGTTTTCCCTGTTGGAAAGGACTTATGGATTCTTTCCGTTATTTTGTCATGTAAAGATGCCTCCATCACCACTTTTTGCCGCCCCTTCTGCAGATCCATCTATGTACACATGTCCATTCTTTGGGGCTGTATTTGCCTTCAATCATCTCTTGAGCCTTGGCTCTTATGTGGGGGTGGCCTGATGATCTTTCTTTTCTATTACGGGCACCTCTGTGTTAATTGAAACTCTATCTAGATAGGGGCTTGGCTACTCTTAGCCCGTCAGCATCTCCATTTATGTGCTTTTACCTGGGACAAGGTCTCTGCGACAGCTATGTATTTGTTGTCACGTTTGTATGAAGTTAGTCCTTTTCAACCTTTTTCCCCCTTGATTTTGGTGTTTGGCCTGCATGCGATGGTTTGGCATGCGTCGCAACTTCTCGCTGTGCACAAGTACCTTCTCTTCTCGTCTATTATGCAGATGTCTGAATTTGGTGTGTTTTTCCATTGCCTGGATTGGGGTACTTTTCAATCCTCCTGTGATTAATCGGAGCTGACAGTGAGCTAGCTTGCTAAGACTGGGATTACACCGCGCCAGGGTTCGAAATCACGGACTGACAGAAAATAAATCCGGGCGTAGTGCGTTCCTGGTACGACCGCTCCTCCAGTCGACCCAGCTGTAAATGGGTACCGAATGTATGGGTTGGGGAAGGTATAAATAGCAAAGAAGGGACTGGCAACCTCACCTCACATAGACTCCGGCATGGTGCATGATGGGTTATCTTCATTTCCAACGGTGGGATCAAGATGCTGAGCAGCGCATGAGCTGCAGTGGTCCGCGACCAACAGCTGACTGCTAGCGTCAGGTCCAGCGAACCAGAGTTGCCTAGACCCTTCTACACCTCCACGCGGTGATCCTGGATAACAGGCTGTAGCAGGGCAGACTAGTTAAGGAGAAGGGATCGAAGAAGGAATGCTAACCCGGTACTAAAAAAATGCTTTCTGAAGTCGGATGTGTTGAACCGAAAGGTTCAAATGTCGCAGTCAAGCTGTAAACTACGACACAATGCATTCCGTTCTCAGGACTACATTCTGCTACTTAAGCCCTTTCAGGGTTTGGTAGCGGGAGATTGAGAACAAACGAAGCCAAGCCAAGCCCTTTCCAACGGCAATTGTTGCCATGGAACTGACCTTTGCCGTTACTTATATACAATTGTAGGCTTTCTCATTAGTGCAGTTTTTAAACTTACCCAAGTGGCAGCCGATTACAAGTAAACAAGAAGGTAATGGAGGAAGAGGCAGCTGTGCAGAAGCGGAGAAAAATTAATCCAACCATCCAACCTGGTCAAGGATCAAGAAAGAGATGGACAATACACCCCAGAAGCAACAGCCAAGAACAATACAGCCAGCGCTAACATGACCACGCATGGGGCGACTTCGTGGGCATAACCAATCCAACCACCCACTCTTCGTTTTGTGACAATACTAAACCAATACTAAACCAATACTAAATCAATACTAAACCAATACTAAACCAATACTAAACCAAATGAGACAGGGTTAGGACCCGTACATGCTTAACTATATTGTCGAGGAACTTGTAGCTTACAACTTATACGCTACACATAGAGCTGATATGTTTTGATTAATTGATTGACTGACCGGTATGTCAGCATGCAATTTAGCGATGTTAAAGTCTTAAAAATGAAAAGAAAAATAGCTCCCACCTGGTAAGGGAAAGAATATGCTGTCTGTAACCTTGCAGATATGTCGTAACCGGACTAAAAGCGGTTGTTCATGGCGCTAGAAAGGCCATCATTTAAAACGATTTGCTTTAGAAACTATCACCTAGTGAGATTACGTAAGGGAGAAAACTGCTCCTTGCTTCGTAACTATCGAAAGGTAGACAAGACAAATAAGAGAGCTACAAGATATCTCTTATGTCAGGGGTCTCCAACCTGGCCTGTTTCATGGACTCTTTTTACCATGTGTAAGAGTGGAGGAAGACTAACGTCTGGTCAGGCAAAATATACTGATAAGACATGTTAGTCAGGGTCAGGCAAACCATACTGGCCAAGACCTTTACCTCGGCTTCATCGTAGCCCTCCCTGGAAACGGAATGTTTTCATGGTCGCCTGACTAACGAGATAAGGGATCGATGTGATCCACGTTGTAGTGAGTGACATGCAGATGCAACCAAGCATAGTACAACCGCCTGGAGGACCTCGATGCATATTCATCAGAACGCTCGGGATGTGAGGAAAGCTATTGCAACCCGCCACTTAACGTCCTTTTCAGGCGTACAATAGAGTAACATACTCAGTGTGGGCATTCGCAAACATCAACCATTTGTAAGAATGTTCTTCCCCACTTCTCAAGATTATATGTCACAAAAGGTGCATTCCATTGAGTTCATTTCTAAACTGAAATGAGAATGGGGCCTAACAGACCGGTCTGGCTTTGCTCTTGTGTTTTAGTCCATTATGGTTGCCGCCAGGCTACACATTTGACTGCAATTCATACTAGTCGGCGACGTGCACTTATGTCCTCAGAAACGTGTTGTCGTTTTTCATTTGGATTAATTAGTTCCTTCATTATGTAGTGTTTGAACCTCCGATTTTTCAGTCTTTCGCCTTGTTTGCTGATAGCGACTGTTTTGGTGTGTATGAAATTGCATGTGGACCAATATTGGACTAACACATCGCCCTGGAGAGATTAAGACCTGCCTGGCTGGCAACATGCCCAAGGCGCGTCGCTCACAAGCTGAGTGCTGCCTTTAATCTTTGCGGTCGTCGATCCAAGGGAAAAGAGTACTCGCCTCCCCTGAAGGTGTCCGTAGGGACCTCGGCCAACACACCTGCGATGAAACAACAAGCGATTGGGCTTCATCCCCAGATATTGTAAGTTTAATGAGAATTGTAACTTGAAGTGTCCTTTCTTGCTGAAGCACATACCATGACAGTGGTCGATCGACGCAACGGGCCACTGATAACGAAAGGAACATTTTTTAAATTCCAAGCTCAAATACTCGCTCAGCTGAATTTTCCCTCGAAAGCCATTTAATTTTTGTATTGAAAAGAAGCAAATGATGACTTGCGACTTTGTCAATGCATAACTACTTGAAAAGTTGTGAGTTCCTCTGATGATACAATTCACAATTTGAATTGTCTGTTCCAAAATCTTCCCCAGTGAAGCTGGACGTATTTTTGTATAATGCATTACATCAACTAGAAGAAGAAAACGATACAGAAGAGGCCCTATAAGATTTGTGAAGTTCTGGGTAAAAGAGAACGTCAACACAAAACATAAAATATAGAACATATAAAGGAAAGAAAAACGACAAGGCAGATTTCAACAGAAGCAAAACCAGAAATACTAGAGAAACGGCTCAAGAAATATACATTGAAGCCAATAAAGAAGTAGTAGTTGTTGTTTAATGCCCACAATAAGTAAGCTTACTGTTTTATGCACCCCAAAAAAGACGTTAAGTGGCGGGTTACCATAGATTTCTTCACATCCCAAGCGTGCTTACGAAGGTGGACATGGGTCTTCCATGCGGTTGTGCTATTCTTGGCTTGATCCACATCTCGTCAGCCCCATGGAAGAGAGATTGTGGTCTTGGTCAGTGTATTGTGCCTGACTGGACTAGCGTCTCAGTTCTTCAATAAAGAAGTAAGAAATAGCATCAGAATGGACAATAAAAAAATATGTTGATGTTGATAAGAGAAGTTGCATTAACAGGAAGTATCAAAGATTTATATAACAGTTCAAAGAAACTAACATTGAAATATAGGGAAGTAATGATTTAATGAAAGATAACAAAGGCAATCTGATAACAGCGTACGGTAAATGAACAAATGAAAGGATTGAAATAACATTTCAAAGAATTTAAAAAAAAAGAAATAATTCCCAGACATTCATTCTTCATAAGCGGAACTGCAAGTTAATTCCGTTAACCAAACAAAGAAGAAATTAATAAAGTTTATTGCCTACGAGAAGCAGTCAAAGCGGATATTAATACTACAACAGTGACATTATGCACATTATTTGGTTATTATTGAGATATTAACCTGGGGGAGGCACCTACCTCCTACCAGGCGCGTCAGCAGGGTTGCGGATTGCTGAAAGGCCTCCTAATTTGGAGGTTAGCTGCGAATAAATAAGCAGCCGTGGACAAAAAGGAGTCGGCAGGCATGGAGGCTATAAGGAGACAGCCCCTCCACCATGCAAAGACACAACAGGCTAATTACCTGTTTGTCTTAAAAAACGATTACAAGTCAAAACATAGAGAAACCCGGACTGACCTCAACGGCGACGAACAGGCGAGAAATAAGGACCACGATTTACGGAACATGGAATGTACGAAGTATAAACGGAAAAGAACATGAACTAATAAAAGAGATGAAGAGAGCAAAATTGACAGTCCTGGCACTTACAGAAACAAAGAAAAAGGGACAGGGCGTTCTGGACCATGACGGCAACATGCTATACTACAGCGGAGTTCCCATGAGTGAGCGAGCCAGGGCAGGGGTTGGTTGTATAGTGAATGGTAACAGTAAAGCAAACATTAAAGGATGGAAGTTCATTTCAGAACGACTGATGGTTCTAAGTCTACAAGAGGAGGATAGTCAAATGGATATCGTCACTGTGTATGCAGCAAACGAAGATGAGAGCACTGACATAAAATATGAATTTTATGAGCTCCTTCAAAGGACCATTGACGATTGCCATAATGAAATACTTCTCCTTTGAGACTTCAACGCAAGAGTTGGAAACGACTATTCTAGATGGGATGGAGTGATCGGTAGGTATGGAGAAGATGTCTTAAATGACAATGGAAAACGACTGCTCAGATTCTGCAGAGAACAAAACCTTGTTATTACAAATACAAGGTTTCCACACAAGCGTATCCATGCCTACACAAAATGTGAGCCGGCAAGAAATGAAAGATCCATAATTGACTGCAATAGTGAGGAAAACTGATTTCAAGCATGTGAAGGATGCTAGAGTGTTCAGAGGACCAGAGATAGGAAGCGACCACTACATAGTTGAAATAAAGAGAGAAATTGAAAAACACTATCCAGCTAGGCTACACCCATCAGCAAGCATGAAACATAATACACGAGGAGAAAATAAAATTAAGGCTTACAAACTACGAGAACCAGATGTTAAGAGGAGATACCAAGGGCTCATAAAAACAGCAATAGAAAGGATAGAGGAATCTGAAGAAGATATGGAAAAGCTTTGGGTAAAATTCAAAGACATCCTCAAAGAGGCTGCAGCAGAAGCATGCGGTCAAACCAAAGAAGGGTGGAAGAGAAAAAGTACACCATGGTGGACAGAAGAAGTGAAAACAATAATACGAGAAAAGAAAAAGGCAAATATAGCCTTATTTGGTCATATTAGGACGTATGTGCGATTAAAATAATTATAAGAGTGGACGTCTACTTCTCTTTTCTCGCGCAGTGCTAATAAAACACTCAGCCCTTCAAAGGGCTACACTCAGATAAAATTGTAATGAAACTGTTAATATCACACATATCTCACTTCGCTATTGATTTGACCACAGTTACAATCATCATCATTTAGCATGTCCTTTGTAGAACGTCGCTCCCATCACAGTCTGTCTGAAAGAAACTCGTTCCCTTGCCAAAACACCAGCTTCCGCCACTGTCATACTCAGGCACTCCTGGATATCTTGGTGCCATCGTCTTCTTGGTCTATCCCTTCCTCTTTTGCCTGGCACCATACCTTCCATCACCGTTCTCTCAAGACCGTTGTGTCTCTTGATGTGACCACAGTATTTGCATTTTCTAGCCAAAATGGAATTGATAAACCAGTTCTCCTCTATGCTCAACTCTTGCCAAATGTCTACATTTGTTCTTTTCTCTGTCTAGGGTATTTTGAGGATCTTTCTGTAACATTTTGACTCGAAGGATTCGATTTTTTGTCTTGAAGTTTTGGTAATCGTCCATGATTCACAGCCATAAGCTGCCACAGGAAAAACACAGGCTCTCAAGACTTTTACTTTTATCGTTTTGTTAGTGCCCTGCCATAATTTCTTCAGGCTTCTCAGTCTCTGCATTGCCATAGCCAGTCTTCTTCTGATTTTCTTTCGAGCAGTCACCCTTTTTGTCAATTCTGGAGCCCAGATATTCAAAATGTGTAACCTGATCTATTTCCTCACCACCCACTGTACATTTATGCTGACATTGTCATAAGTTTCTTGGCATTTTACATCCAGTAGTTTGCCAGTGCTTTCTGGACGTTGTTCTGTCTGCTTACTAACTATGGTCTCTGGTGCGCCCTTAGCCCGATACCAGGCGTTTCCAGCTCCCACTTTCAGAGTAGTTGTCGCACAGGTTGATCTTCCGCCTCTTCCACCAGCAGCTGTGTGTACTTGTCAGGGGTGGACTCCCCTTCTTATCATTTCACCCCCGTAGTTTAGTCGGCCAGCCAAAGCCGTTGCCCGGAGGGTGGCGCTGTCGTACACAGGCAGACTATAGGAGCCATACGTGAGCTAGACAGAAGCGGGGGAACCAAATAGGATCATGGCCATCAAGGATGTGGCTGCCTCTCACCGTGAGGTGCTTTCCCTTACACACTTCTGCCCTACCCCTCTAGTTACAATCCACACAATAAATAATACCCCATATGATATGGCCGTATTTTCTGTTCAACGGACTAACATCCCTAATTTTTAATGGCCAGCTATTAAACAACAGACTCCCGCGGTCTTTTTTTAAAATTCTACAACAAATTATTTAGGAAAACCCGTTGTTCCATAACTGCGCAGAAGTGGGAAATCCCGATGTAGTCTGTACAACTGCCCTTCTCTCCCACCTTGAACCTTGAACATGCGCATTTCTTCTCTCTCTCTCTCTCTCTCTCTCTCTCTCTCTCTCTCTCTCTCTCTCTCTCCCAACCCCCACCCAACCCTCCCACCAAAGCACTCGTTTACTGCTGTACAAATGGCTTCTGCTGCACTCTGTTGTAAATAATAAGATTGCCAGTCTGCATAACAGTATGGCTAAAGGGTATGTGTCCTGTTGCAAATGGGTCGGGTTAGATCTTCGATGTCGACAAAATCTAGACTACATATCTGTAAATGGGTACTTGATTTGATATGCAGTTAGAGAAGAAAAGAGAGTGAGAAAGAGAGCTGGTTACCGCGGAAAAAAACAAATAAATACATAAAAAGAAGAAACATAATACAATAACATTTTAAACACTTTATCCCCGACAACAGTTTCTGATATGAGGGCCACCTTTACTTCTTTTTACTTGGGAGCTTGGGTTTACCAATAATATGTAGTCACCATTTCATAGGATTGTCACTACCATGAAGTAACCAATTCATGGGTTTACTACCTAACATGGAGTCGCCAATTCATGGTTTTACCATTAACATGGAGTCACCACTTCATGAGATTACCACTTATATTGGGTCACCACTAAAGTTGGGTCACCACTAACGTTGGGTCACCACTAACGTTGGTTCACCACTAACGATGGATCATCACTAACGTTGTATCCCCACCAACATTAGATAATCACTAACATTGGATCCCGAACAACATAAGATCACCACCTTCATGGCGTCATCACTAACATGGTATCACCACTAACACGGGATCACCACTAACATTTGATCACCACTAACATGAGGTCCCCACTAACATCAGATCACCACTAACATTCGATCACCACTAACATGGTATCACCACTAACACGGGATCACCACTAACATTTGATAACCACTAACATGAGGTCACCACTAACATCAGATCACCACTAACATGCGATTCCCACTAACATGAGATCACCACTAACATTTGATCACCCCTAACATGGGATCACCACTAACGTGGGATCACCACTAACATGGGATCACCACTAATATGGAGGTCATCACTAAAGCTGACGCCCTTCCAGAACGTGTCGATAAAATCATCTATGTGCGCTTGGAAAGTCAATTTTTGTGACTCATTGTACTCATTGTACATGGAACAGCCTATAATTGTATCTTTACAGTCAGGTAAAGTGATCCTTGCAAGGAGTATCGAGACACTTACTGGGATTCTAGTATGGATGTTTCTCCAAAACCAGTTTGGACATATTTTGTTGCATCTGTTCACACCATCTTGTTCCTGTGGATTTTGATGCCGTTTTCCGTTTAAGTGGACCCAAAACGGCCTATCATGCACCTGATTGCAACTATATATTTATAATTTTCTTAATAACGTTTGTGTGGGCTCAGAACAAAAACCTCCCACCTACGGCTATGTTTCTAACTGCATGATATCATGGCGTGTGATGTATCTGTTAGTAACGTACATACGTCATCGATATATGTGTAGTAGGTACACGCTGCTATGTTTAGCTTACATAACTTCAAGCTGTTCAAACTCTCGTTTATATTTCCCAAATCACAAATCGAAACCCTGGACCATTTATGGATATTTCCTTTCTAACCGTTGTGATCTGTAAGCACTTTTTTGTTAACTTATTTTTGGTCATTGACTCAACTGATAAAGATAAAATGAATCCCATTGCAAACATTGCAAACGGGAATGTAATGTTTGAGACATTACTGGTGAGGATTTTCTATCTTCGCCGCTTTGAATTCCTAAACTGTAAAGGGAAGCGATAGAGACCACTTTTCCCAGAAAAGATATCTTGACCCACTCCCGTTATCGGTACCCTCCGGTCGATCTAGCTGTAAATAGAAAATGAGCGCCTGGCTTACCATTATCGAAGGAAAGGCAGCATGGAATAGACCCCCCCCCCCCCCCGCCTTCCTCTTCCCGGTCCTGCCCCCCGCTTGTAACGTTAATTGTTCAGAAAGTAATGCTAGTATAACTGAATGTTTCCTTAACATATGATACGTTCAACATAATCTCCGTTCATATCTATCACCTTACACGTGCATGCACAAGGACATGCACGCATTTCCTGTACCAGTTCGTTTCCTGTTCACGTAGCATGTTCATTTGACCTCTGTGATTGGTTGTGAGACATCAATGAACCCATTTTTACGCATTTCTTCGAATATTCTAGAGGATAAAAAAATGTCAGAGCACTTCGTTGGTCGATCTGTGGTGCGATAATGCTCACGAATAATGGCATTGGCACGCTGCAACGTGTCTGAACTTGTGGCTGTGGAAGGACATTCGGACGACGGCTGATCATGCAGCTCCGTCCTTCCACTTGCTGAAGCTTTAACTTTCTGAACCTCGAGTCCAACGGTACTCACATCGGCGAGACAGCTTCCATACACAGCACGCGCGCGCTCGCGCACGCACGCACACACACACACACACACACACACGTACGCACGCACGCACACACCCACACACACACACACGTTTTCGAGTGGTCCCCACACTTTTCAACTCTGCCAAAAAGATTTTAACCACAGCTTGTTGTTGCAGCGTGTCCCACACATACACTATTATGACGGACTACAACAGCAGCGATATCTGTAGGAACACCGTGCGATTACACACACGTGCGCATGAAACACGTTGCTATCTTTATTCTGGAATGAGGAAATAAAATGTGGGTCATTACTTTCTGAGAAACCCTCGTAGAACAAGATGTCTAGTACAACGAAGTCTCTTAACAGGCCATACCTAGCATGTAAAGTTTACGTTGAACTGAATTGCAAGTCTGTACTTACAGGTCTGAATTACATGTATTTACTTACAGGTCTGAATTACAAGTCTGTACAAAAAAGGGCGACAAAGCTGATAGTGAGATTCCAGAATTAGTTATGAGAAAAGACTCAGAAAAAACTGGCATACAGGGTCTAGAAAAGAGAAGAATTCGAGGTGACTACAGGTTTATAAGATGATCAGAGGATAGGATAAAGTAGGCTATAACACGTTTTTTCAAAATACAACCACTCATAAGAACATTGCATATCTACAAGGTGGTGATCTCATGTTAGTGGTGATCTCATGTTAGTGGTGATCTCATGTTAGTGGTGATCTCATGTTAGTGGTGATCTGTACTAAAGAGAGGTCTAGATTATATATTAGGAAATATTTTTTAAGTAAGAGAGTGGTGAATGCTTGGAATGCATTGTCACAGAAGGTAGTGAAGGTAGGGACAATTAATGCATTTACGAATAAATTGGATGCACATAGCTTTTAGAGCAAAGTAATGTAAATGAAACTGATTGTATACAAACTCTGCAGTCTTCTAAACCAGTTAAACGTTAAACGTTACGTTAAGTTATTTAAAGTCGGGCAGATCTCAATAATGGGAAATGCTACATAATGACAGTTTTGCGATATTTGCAGGCGGCCTAACAAAAACGTGGCCCAAAGACATCCTCATCCTGCTTTGAAGTGTTCTAGTTTAGGCACACAGCACGCCTTTTATAAAGTAGGCCTTTTACAGTAGGCCTTTAAAAAGTAAGCCACAAGCCAGTCACGGCAGTAGGCCATAATGCGTTATGTGATATTCTGTGACCTTGAAATTTATGAAGGTGCATTGCGTGTAATCGATCTCTGACGTTATATATAGAAAAACAGTCACCTCTTCTGGTGTGAATAAACATTAATAAAATAAATCGGAGCTGCTGCGACATAGAAGGCGAATACTTGACATTAGCACAAATTAGACGATATATTAACTGTTGTTCTGATTCGTTATGTTTTTTCACGTTCGTTGAGCTCACTTCCCGCCTCCCTCCTTCTGACGAAGGTCTTGGGATTGTACCGTAAGTTTGATTTGGTTTCTGTTTCAGTACGGTAGGCGAGTCATACTTCTTCTTCTTCTTCTTCTTCTTCTTCTTCTTCTTCTTCTTCTTCTTCTTCTTTTTTTTTTCTCCTTCTGCTGCGCTTGTTTCAGTCTCCCGCTACGAAGCCCTGAACAGGGTTTTGTAAGTATCAGGATGTAGTCCGGAGAACGGAATGCGTTGTGTCGCTACTTTACAGCTTGACTGCGATATTTGCACCTTTCGGTCCGACACATCTGACTTCGGCAGGATACTTCTCTATATGTTACTATGATCTGCTCCAGATTGGGAGCTGTCATTTTATTGAGTATATACTCAGTGGCGTGCCTGCCATTGCATTGAATATACTCAGTGGCGTGGGGTCAATTGAGCAGTAGGGCTAGAATAGTTCCTATACATTTTAGTTAAACTATTGTGAGTTAAATGTCCACAGGATATAAAATCATAAAATACAAACATTAAATAAACATCATGGACATTCTTCACAATCTGAGTCTGAATTTTCGTCACAATATTCAAAGATATTCAGACTATCCCGCGGTTCTGCACCGTGTAATGGTAGCTTCTTACTACGTTTATGCGTCTGCTACCTGAGAAGTCTTAAGATACGTCTCACTTTATATCTGCATGCGTCCATCTCTTATCTTTCGTCCCCACAGATCAAAGCGATCAATGTGAAGATTTCAGGTACGTTCATTTTATCTCTGCACGCGTATGTTTTCTTATCTCTCGTCATCAGAGATAAAATCGATCAATGTGAAGACTTCAGGTACGTTCATTTTATCTCTGCACGCGTATGTTTTCTTATCTCTCGTCATCAGAGATAAAATCGATCAATGTGAAGACTTCAGATACGTTCATTTTATCTCCGCACGCGTATGTTTTCTTATCTCTCGTGATCAGAGGGTGGGCATAAATAAGGAGTACTCTGAGTGGTGTGAAGTGAAAAGTGGTGTGCCACAGGGCTCGGTTTTGGGACCAATTTTGTTCTTGATATATATAAATGATTTGGACATTGATATGGGATCCATGATTGCAAAACTATGCAGTAGTGTCTCATCTAAAGCGGAAGTGGATATATTGATGTCGGATTTAGATAAAATTCGAGAATGGTCTGTAAGCTGGCAAATGGAGTTTAATGTAGATAAATGTACAGTCATCCACATTGGTAGATCCAATATGGAACATGATTACAGAATGGGAGAAAACAATATTAGAAAGATAGATAAGGAAAGGGACCTAGGGGTTATAATAGATCATACAGGAAAGGTGAGTGAGCAAGTTAAGGTAGCAGTGAAAAAGGCAAATGCAATGTTAGGTATGATAAAAAGAAATATTCAACATAGGAGCAAGAAAGTGATAGTCAAAGTGTATAAAGCTTTAGTTAGACCTAGATTGGAGTACTGTGTACAGGTGTGGAGTCCTTATCATAGAGGGCATATAAACATGCTGGAAAGAATACAAAAAAGAGCGACAAAGATGATAGTGAGATTCCAGAATTACAGTTATGAGGAACGACTCAGAAAAACCGGCCTACAGTGTCTCGAAGAGAGAAGAATTCGTGGTGACTTAATACAGGTTTATAAGATGATCAGAGGAATGGATAAATTAGACTAGTGTTTTTTAAAATACAGCCACCTACAATAACACGAGGGCATAGCTACAAGTTGACTAAAGAGAGGTCCAGATTAGATATTAGGAAATATTTTTTTTAGTCAGAGAGTGGTGTCTGCTTGGAATGCATTGCCAGGGGAGGTAGTGGAGGCAGGGACAGTTAATGCATTTAAGAATAAACTGGATGCGCATAGCTTTTAGAGCAAGATGACGTAAATGTAATTGGTTGTATACAGACTCTGCAGGGTCTTCTAAACCAGTGTAAAGACGTTAAGTTAAGTTAAGTTATCACAGATAAGGAAGAGCGTTCGCTGTGAAGATTATAGATACGTTCACTTATCTCTCGTTGATAATAAAAGAGCCACCAATTCGTCCCGAAAAGCGCAAATGCAATGCATATAATGAGACAGCCTTCTAGATCTGCTCTCGCAATCGACTATCCACATCTGATGTGCTGTCTTTTAAAGACCCATTCTCACCCCCTCAGACTAAGATGCTGGCGAATATTCCTCTGAGCCAACCGGTCATCCGTCAATCATACATTGTCTCCTCCCATCGTCCTAAACAAGTTGTCTATACATGCCCCATTGGCTCATTTCTACCGGTCGCTCTATCATTCAAACTGTGCTGGCCCGGCGTACCATTCTCGACCGCTCAAACAACGAAGGGGCGTTCACTAGTAACAACGTTGCCTCTTGCTCTCTCAACTCCTAGCCCTCCCGATCTTCGCGAGAATAAACTGTTGTTTCTCCACCTATGCTTTTCCTGGTTGGTTGTTCTGTTTCCTAATTTCTCAGACAATTGTTGATTTCCAGAACATACGTCCCAAGCCCAAATTTTCCACTGCAACATATCTGTTACAAATGTTTTCAGTTCTCTCTGGGTAGATGACTCGATTAAGCCATCCTAGTACCTGTGTGGAATAAGATACATACTAACACTGCATTCTTTCATAAGTAAATATCATGTTCGTTTATTATCATGGTCTACAGTGTCTAGAAAAGAGAAGAATTTGAAGTGACAATACAGGTTTATAAGATAATCAAAGGAAAGGAGACATTGGACTACAAGTTTTTTTCTTCAAAATACAACCACCTACAAGAACAAGAGGACATAGCTACAAATTAACTAAAGAAAGATCCAGATTAGATATGAAAACATTCTTTTAGTCAGAGAGTGGTAAATGCTTGAAATGCATTGCCACAGGAAGTAGTGGAGGCAGAGATAATTAATGCATTCAAGAATAGATTGGATGCTCATAGCTTTTAGAGCAAGGAAATGTAAATAAAACTGGTTGTATTCAGACTGCAGAGTCTTCTAAACCAGTATAAAGAAGTTAAGCTAAGTTATGTTAAGTTATGATTGAGTTATGTTAAATTTTGTTAAGTTAAGTTATGTTAAGTTATATTATTTTAAGTTACGTTATCTTAAGTTAAGTAAAGTTATGTTAAGTTATGATTGAGTTAGACACGGCGAAGGAAGAATGTAAAAAAATATTTAGATAACCTTATTGAAACATATGCTGAGCAATGTCAAGTTTCCGCTTTTTAAAGAGTACGTATATGCCAGAGATTCATGTGCTACAAATGGCATCAATGACAACACTTTGAAAAACGATCATCAGTCTATGCACACGTTCGTATTTGGGGACAATATTCGGTTTAAATATCCAAATGTTGAAGTCGTGCTGCGCTTGTTTTTGGACACTTGTGTCACTAACTGCTATAATGAAAGATCGTTTGCAACACTGAGACTGATTCAAAATGAGATGCTGATGGCCTTGGCACAACATTAGCTGACTTACATACCTATGTTGTGCAGTATTTTTTTTTACATCTGACATTTGATGACAAAATAGACATTGTTGTTACAGTCAAGGACATAAATTAATGTCCCAACGCATTGTAACGTTATGGTAGACTAGAATATGAATTGTTTGACTATGTATATGGATGAAACATATTTAAAACACAAACCGACATTTAAATTTACCTTTTGTATGTTACAGTTGTACATAATATTTGCTAATTAAATAGAACATGACAATAGTCGTTAAATAAATGTCACATAAGTGTACCGACTATACGTTTAAAATAGCATTGCCTAAAACGATCGGCTTATCTATGGAAATGGCATGAATGGCTAATGGTTCCTAAGTTGACTAAGCCCATTCCTGAGCAAGACATGACTTACTTTAATAATAGGCCTGCACAGTGGCGGGGAAAATCTCTTTGTGACGTCACATACTACGTCCTACTTGATAAGAGAACTATTATGAGTTTGTAACTGCTGATGACTTTATGAATATCATTATGCTTTACAGAAACACATTGTTAGATGGCAATACAGTTAGAGGATACATCAACACACATCAGACACACCACACACATCAGAAATTCACTATATAATTATTATGAATTGATCTAGTATTTTCTTCTACAATATAAAAGTAAATGAATAATAATAATGAATTCCTTACCTTAAATCAAGGTTGAGAGTGATCCTTTCACAGAATCCTGCCATGAAATAAACTGCATATCTATCTTTGTTTTCTAAACACGCTATTATAGTTGACACATGCATCTAAATAAATATGCCAACATGCAATAAAGCAGAGAAAATGCCATGAAACTTTTGTAAGTTTTCTCTTGCTACAGGAAGATGTACCTGTCTAAGATGTGTCGTTGTGCATCTTTTTGTAGTTGTTCAAAAATACATTAGAAATAATTGATACAGCTTGTAAAATAATTGTTGATTTGTGAAATCCATCAGCACAGATGTCACCTACTACATCAGCACAGACGCCACCTACTACATCAGCACAGATGCCACCTACTACATTATCACAGACGCCACCTACTACATCAGCACAGATGCCACCTGCTACATCAGCAAAATGCTCCTCGACACTGCATTTCACAATATGCATAAAACAACTTCTTGTGCATTTTACATGCTATAAATTTTGCTACTAACTTTGGTGATATGAGCTTCTGTATTGCTGCATAAGTTAAAATTGTCAAGAGTGTGACAGGGTGGGGAGATTACTTTAAACTTCCACGGTCTAGTAACTGTATATACTCCGTAAAAATCACACCTTGACCAAATTCAACCGATAATGTTTTATCCTCCTGCAGTAGACCCTTGCATGAAATGCATTGAACCTTTTCTATAACTTTACTAGAAACAAAACCAGAAATATAGACCAAGGCTTGTTCTGTTCCTTCAGCACAAAACAACTCTTCATTTGGATCAATGAGAAAAAATACTTTATCAACATGAGATGAAGCTACTCCACTACCAACATCAGATAAAGCTGCTCCACTACCAACATGAGATAAAGCTGCTCCACTACCAACATGAGATAAAGCTGCTCCACTACCAACATCAGATAAAGCTGCTCCACTACCAACATCAGATAAAGCTGCTCCACTACCAACATCAGATAAAGCTGCTCCACTACCAACATCAGATAAAGCTGCTCCACTACCAACATCAGATAAAGCTGCTCCACAGGATCCTCACCATGGTTATCATTACTGACAATCACAGAGAAGTCACGTGGTGGAAAATCTCCATAAGCTGTTGAGGATGACATGTAGTTTCAATTTGTTTTCTGCCTCCAAAATCAGTTTAACAGAGACAAGATAATGTGCACCTCACAATTGACGATACTCACCAAACCGAGCTTCTAAATTATCAGCCTGTAACTTTCCCAGTATCATGAATGTTGCATCTGTTGTACTGCATGCATATTTTGCTAGTTCAACGACTGCACTCACTGTATGCAATAATGCAATGTGTGTTACTTTTGCCAGCTTTCAATTGGAACCAAATAGGTGTCCCCACTTTATGAACCATGCTGCAAACTTCTCTAAATAATGAAGCGACTCATCGTTAACTGATGTTATTGGCTTTGTAAAGGGATTCCAATTAATAGTGCCAATGAACTTACTCTTAACATTGACAGTTTGCCACCATCTCAATATGATCTCAATGAAATCTGCGGTGCCACCATCTCAATATGATCTCAATGAAATCTGCGGTGCCACCATCTCAATATGATCTCAATGAAATCTGCTGTCCTACCATCTCAATATGATTTCAATGAAATCTGATGTGCCACCATCTCAATATGATCTCAATGAAATCTGCTGTCCTACCATCTCAATATGATTTCAATGAAATCTGATGTGCCACCATCTCAATATGATCTCAATGAAATCTGATGTGCCACCATCTCAATATGATCTCAATGAAATCTGATGTGCCACCATCTCAATATGATCTCAATGAAATCTACTGTGCCACCATCTCAGTATGATCTCAATGAAATCTGATGTGCCACCATCTCAATATGATCTCGATGAAATCTACTGTGCCACCATCTCAGTATGATCTCAATGAAATCTACTGTGCCACCATCTCAATATGATCTCGATGAAATCTGCTGTTTCCAAATTGTTGCCAAGAAAACGTAGAGCAGCAATGTTATATTCATTTAAACTTGCCAATAATAATGGGACCCTCTGCCTGTCCATGCTGGAAGGTAAGATAGCCTTGTAATTCAGAGTCGGGGCAAGCTTGGCAATATTTAGACGCTCCTTGCTATAAAGCTGCTTTAAACGGGAAAAGGTATCAGCCGAGGTGTGGTCAGTACAACAAGCAGATTCTACATGAAGAAGTGATCCCCTTAAAGTAAAGTAAAGTAAAGTATCCCATAGCATTACTGCCGTAGGGGTGTGAGGTGTTAGCGATCTCATATTTCAAAGGCTCGGCTATATGAGGGCGGTAGCCATCTCCTCTCCCTCGCCGCGTTTACTTCCCGGACTGAACGCGCTAGCCAGCGCGCTAACCACTGCGCTACGCGTCTCCCTCAGGATCCCCTCACAGAAGGGTAAATTAATGTATTCCTCTGCATCTTTTAGATTGATCCAATTTTTCCAGATGCAATTCAGCAAGTGCACAGAATAGTACAAGAAGAAACATTTTTTACAAACATTACTGGGGTTTTCAATGTAGGTGCTGTTTGGTTTCAGAAGATTTTTATATACTTTTCTGATAGCAGCATTATTATCTGCAAGAACTGCGATGACTGTACATCCACAGTCCTGCACACCTTTGATGATCTGCAGTAACTTTGTGCTCAGATGGTCTGACGTCATCCTGTGCATTGGTACAAGCTCTACCACTTCCTGATAATTTCCAAATACTGAAGAAATTAAGAAAGCCTGCACTGTTGTTGCTGTTTTGGTAGAGTTTGAAGCAGTACCTAGTAAATGACCTGCCGAGTAAGTTACAGTTAATTTAACATAAATCTCATCTTTTGTATGGCTACTATCTTTTCCAGCTAATTACGTTGGCATGTTTTAATCTTCAAGTACCTGGAGATGCTTCCATCATCAGTAGACACTGAAAATGGAGATGTTAAATTTCTCAAGGTGCTTGAATGAGGCAAACATAAGAGAGATGATTGTCTAATAAATCTGTAACATGCTGGTGATTTTATGAATAGCATGAATGGAAAGTACAATGTACAGCTACTGTAGCCTTTTCTGAGTTTATCTGTGATAAAAAGCTGTAACTGCTCTGCCATAAACGTTAATTGCTTTTCAGATATTGGCATATTTATCTCTTCAGATGAAAGTAGTAATTTTTGTGCACTTTGTAACATAGTGCATGTTTCCTCTTCTAAATTACCGACAGTGACACTGCATTGAGAAGTATCAAATTTATATTCACTGTAATGGATCATTAGATTCTCAAGCTGTGACCACCTTTCTAGTTTACTGCTATTTATAATCCAGTATAGATGTTTAGCAGCAACCTTTTCATTCCTGAGAGACCTCTACAGACATGTCAGGTAACACTTTAATGCTGACATTTATGTAAGGTGCAGTGTTTTCTCGAAAGCCATGCAGTAGAGTACAATACAGGTATGAGCTCCATCTAGCAAAGTAAACTTCTATTGTATTTTTTAACAGTCCTTTAAATTTTGCGCTAACCTCAGACTGAAGAGTGTGGTCGTTTTGTAAAACATCTGACGAAAACCAGTCATTGATTTTTTCTTCATGCTTTCTCACAATTTTGGAAGCACGTTCTTCTGGATTTTTGCGAGGTTGATGTATGTCAGCTGATAAATAGGAAGACAGTTTGGGAAACAATGATGGATATGCATTTGGTTTTAGAGCAGGACACTTTTGTGGAAGCACATGTGTAACTCCAGATTTGTGGGTGTAAGTATCGCTTATGATAATACCACACGGTCGAAAATGCTTGATACACACCACGCTGGCATTAGTTGGTACAAAATCTTTCCTGGGGATGTATTTAATCCACTTTTCCCTCATTTCTGCATTACGTGGAAACATAAATACACTCACATAACCACAAGTGATGTTGTAATTTGATTTAAACCGAGAAACACAACATTTAGCAGACAATTTCTATGCCAGTTGCCAAATTCAAAATTCTCGACTGTTTAAACAGAGCCCTGGTAAGTGACGTCACTAAGTTACTGCGCAGGCATATTTACCATGGCCAAGGGTTGACAAAGGCCTTAATTCGGCACCTATGATTCAGATTTGAGAAGAAATAAAAGGTGAATAATGATAGTGTTTTATATCTGTATATGTTTGTATTTTTAAAGTACGTTAATTAAAAGAAATAACAGAACTATACGTCATTTGTTTGGTTGCGTTGTTGGGATGTATTTTTCTGAAGTGGTCTCTGCATTGTTTCGATGTGTTCTCATTCACATTAATGGTATTTTTTTAAAGAGT